>JABUQX010010559.1:0-43141 GCA_015478945.1 Trachelipus rathkii
GTGTTTTATTTTATATATATTATATTCATACTATTGATATAATTAGTAATACTTATATATATATATTATTGGTGTAACTTCTTGGGACTTATTATTCCATTTTATTGGGCTTGACGTTTTTCGACCCCAAGCCCTTTGGTCTTTATATACGCATGGAGTTATAATTTATTGGCCTACACGGTAATTTTTTTGGCACCTATATTTTTTGAGAACTCATAATATTTTTTTCGGCATACTACCTGATTTAGATTGGAAGCGCTATTATACGAATATTAGTAATATATGAATGGACTTATTGCGTATCAATATACATGGTATGCTGAAATAGAAACTATAAATAACTGAATAGTATAAGTTATATATATTTTATTATATATAGTATGGTAGTTGGTTCATGTGAGCTGGTTGACGCAGGTTTCTCGTGAGTCAATTGAAATTTTTACTAGGTTATCGTATTTTTAGCATTTTCTGTTTAAATTTTTCATGGTCTAGGGTAAAAAAAAATATAATACAATCTCTAACTCGATTTGAGTGAAGGTGAAGCAGTTTAAAAGTTTTAAATTTACTTTATATAATAGTTTAATATATAAAAAATGAATCACCTATTATATATATATATACTATATTTATTATTACTAGTACTATTTGGTATATCTTATATAGTATATATATATATATATATATATATATATATATACTATATATATATATATATATATATTATATATATATATATATATATATATATAGTATATCTATATCATAAGAGAGAGAGAGAGAGAGAGAGAGAGAGAGGAGAGCCAAGTAAAGGAGCGATAACAAAAATATTTTGTACGATTTTGGTTCTTTATTAAACCTTAAAAAAGTTAATAATTTTATTTTTTTTAAGGGCATACATACAGAAAAAGGGCCAGGAGAATTATCTCGCAATGTGGCACTTACAGGAAAACCAAATAATATTTTGGAATCAGCGTATAAAGCTTATTACCCGGAATGTTTAAAAAAAAAAAAAAAAAAAAAAAAAAAAAAAAACAAAAAAATGAAAAAAGTACAAACCTAAAAGAAAAACAAATACATATTTGGAATCAGCGTATAAAGATTATTATAGGTAAAGTCGTTTCGTCCCCCCCTCTGTCCCATCGTCTCGACCCCTAGAAATTGAAGTTCAAGGAAATATATTTACATAGGGGGCTCGAGCCGATGAGGGACAGAGGGGGGGGACGAAGTACCGCCCCGTACGTCCACCTTAGAGCCGAGAGACCCGAATCATGGTTATCGAATGCGGTCTACCCCTTGGTATTCGTTAGTGTTTAAATCATAAAACGACTTTTCATATATTGTTGTTTTCTAAGTTCAATCATTTATAATTCTTTTGATTTTTTTGCATTTTCGTATTTTTCGAGTTTTTTTGATTTTTTGCCTTTTACACCCGGTCATCCCCCTTATACCCTTATCAAATGGGTATTTGGTTTTTGCACATCACGTCTATCATTCAAGATAATATATGCTGGCTCTTTTTCTGATATTTTGCCTTTCTTTTTAATTATATTGTTAAGCGAATTTCATAGATTTTTAGATAATAAAACGTAACTATCAATTAATTTTATTTGAACGAAATTCGTACTAAGAAAATATAATTAATAACTAACACAATGACCTTAATTTATTTTTACAATATTTTTTAATACAAAATATTAAAAAAAGGAATAGTGAAGCTTCACATTTGGAAACCAACCTCTAATTAATTTATACTACAATTTTAACTTTTTCTCAACATAAAAAACTACTCAAGTTTGCGGGTCATCTCAGCTCACATGTACCATATATATCTATATATATAATAATATTGTTATTATATGTATATATTATATATATATATATATTATATATATTATATATCACTTATTAGTATAATATTATATATATATTATATAGGGGTCGTTTTTATATTTTCTCTTTTTTTGTTGTATTTGATGATTGTTTGCCAGCCACAATAAAAAAAGATTAGATGTAAAGTTGGTATAGGGTTCTCTATTATGCAATTAGACCTGAAATTCCTTCGCCTTTGGTTTTATTAAAATTCAATTTAATTTATTTTATATTTTCCTAATTTTTTTTAATCCACACAAAGTATAAAAATATTAAATTTGTTAATGTGATTTAAATATAAAAACATTTAACCATTTAAATAATTAAGAATTTTATGTAATGAAATTATTTTCCTAATAGTCGTAATATCAGTGTTACTAATAATATTTTAAAAATTGAAATTATATATGAAATATTATATATTATTGCTTGCTAAGTACGTACAATGTTTTGTGTATGAGCTCCTGAATCTTTGTCTACAAATTTTTTTTGAATGATTTATGTCAAATCCTCTTGGAGTCTAGCTTTCCAGTAAATCTCTGTTATTAAAGAGAAAAATGAAGAACTACAAAAATGAGGGATAATAATATTAATCTCCAGATAAATTATAAAAAAAACATTATAGTCCTATATTTTTTTTAAAAAATATTTTTGCTTTTATTTAAAAGAAATAATATGATAGTAACCAAAAGGGTTTGTGGAGTCGGTTCAAAAATTTCTGACTCCGCTCCGACTCTCCGACTCACTCTCTCAAAATACCCGACTCGACTTTTCCGCGCGTTCTTGAAAATTAACCGACTCCGACTCCGACACACCACCCTTTTAAAAATTACCAGTGACTCCTAATATAATAATTATTAAATTAAGAGTAAAATGTTTTAAATATAAGGTGTGATAGTATTAATTAGGACTTTTATTATATTTATATTTATTTTATTATATATATTAATATTTAATCAATTTGCGAACAATATTATCATTACTTTCAAATGATCACAAATTAAGTATAATGATTAGTATACTAAGTACTATTATATATAATAGTATACTAATACTGCTTATATATATATATATATATTATGTATAATAGCTTATATAGGTTACTAGGTTTCTGCATGAGGTTTGTTGTTACCTGTGTTAACGAATATAGTAAAGACTATGGTCTGGAATAAAAGAGGTAATAGATCAGAAGTATCATATTAATGTGTTACGATGGACACTCTTAGGCGGGCGTGTTTAGGTTTGTGTAGAAGAAATTGAATTAAAGATGACGTGAGATGAACGGTATTAAGAGAGTGTTGTGGTGGGACAGAAAGGGGTAGATGGAGATCAATAGAATACGTTGCAGAATAGCGTATTGGGCATGTGCGAACAAAGGAAATGCGATGGGTGCGTGGATTGGTTGTAAGGCGGATAGATAAGAAGAGGAGTTGACGATATGCTTGGAGAAATCGACCATAGAGGTCTCGCACTAGAGAGGAAAACTCGAGCAAGGAAGAAAATGTGAAATTGATGTCATAGACGGAAGAGAATATCACTGAAAGAGAGAGAAATCGTGAGTTTAGCTCAGTAGTGGCTGAGAAGGAACGGGTTGCATATAAGGTAGTCGAAATGGCGGTGTTTTGGTGAAAAGGTATGGTTGTGGCCCACCCCTGGGTTAAGGGATAAACCCTACATTGGGGAGATGCCATAGTGAGGGCGTGAAGCTCTAGGTGGGATTTTATTATGCGAACGCTAGTTCTACACTAAACAGGTATACAAGGGGGCGTACAAAACAGCGAGTTTTTACTCAGTGTGCGACTTTATTCTGCGTATTTATTCGCTACTACTTTTGTGTTCGCCAGTGCATGCTACGCCCGTACCTTCCCCTCACCAGTCTTTGGGGAAGAAGAAGTGTGGGTTGAATGATGCATGAATGATTTTGATATATAACTATATTTATATACAAGTATATATATATATATATATATATATATTATATATATATACTTTATATAATATATAATAATATATATATAATATATATATATATATATACTATATATAGGTTACTATTAATTATTATATTATATATAAGTTCGGCCGTAGCCAGATATGTTTTTCGTTTTATATATAACTAGATAAATATATTAATATTATAAATTTATTTAATTTATAAGTAACAAATAATAGTATAAATATTGTATATAGGAATGTAAATCTGTTATGATACTACTATATATATATATATATATAGTTATATACTGTATATTTAATAAGTATAATAATAAAATTAATAAATTATATAATAGATCATTATTATAATGATAGTATGTATAGTAATGTGATATATATATATATGTATATATATATATATATATATATACATGATATGTATGATATATATATATATATATATGATATAGGTATTAATATATATAAGTTATATATATATATATATAAATAAATAGTTATAATAGTATATAGTAAAATATTATTATTATATTTATATACTAATATATATAGTATAATTATATATAATTATATAAGGCGTTTATATATTTTAGTATGAGTAGTAGCTACAGTAAATTAACGTACTATTATTAAGTACTATATAATATATATATATATGAAATATACTAGTCTTTTATAACTATATATTACTTTATAAGGGGGCGTGGTTCCAATATTTGCTTGCTGAGCCCAAAGTTTTCAGACCAAACCCTAAAAGTGGACATAGATATTCTTATTTTCAGCCAAATTTTGATGGGGAAAAAGCCAACTGTAGCTTTTTTTCTGACCACTAAAACGTCTTTGTTTTGAATGTTATTCTGTGTCTGTAGTCATTTCTTTAGATTTTTCAATTTTTTTCAAATCTTTGTTTGTTGACAGTTCTTTTCAACTTTACGCATTTTTCGAAATGGATGTCAAACTAAGATATAATAGATGGGTCCATTAGCTACAAAATACGTACGAAATGAGAAATCGCCTTTTCTAAAGAAAACATTCATAACTCTTTCAGCCTCTCCTCCATAACTCTTACCCTCAAAGGCAGAAATTATCCTTGTTGCACTACGCTTACCACTCTCTCCAGCATTGTTTTTTTTTTTTTTTACAGTTGTCACCACCTATCACGGGTCAGAGCACTATTCAGGGATGGGGTGTTGCACGCTAAATTTCATCCGCTAGCGTAAATTACACAGATGAGCCAGACGCAGGAGCTTTAAAGTGGGTGAGATAAAATTCAGCAGGAAACACAGAAGATGGAAGAGAATTCCACAGAACAGAGATGTTGGCAGGAAAGAAGAAGCCACCACAGCGAACTGCCGGACAGTTACCTACACAAACACAAAACTCGTGCGCAGACACGCACCCTTTGTGCTACGAGGGCGCGTCGTAAGGTGTTGGTACGCGAGTGGTAATTTCCCCGAACACTTTGCCTCTGCGGTACCTTATAGAAAAGAGATAAGTCACCAACATCGCGCCCCAAAGATAGAGGGTCAAGTGACTGGAAAGTACAGAACAGTTTATAATCCTCTGTTGGCTTTTTGGACTCGACACCTGTCCAAGCAGCCGGGTGAACCAAGAGCCCCCCCAGATAATGGAAACAGTACTCTATACAGGGCGGATAAGACCCTTGTATAGCTGGAGCACACTGAGAGAGGAAAAAAAAGCTCTCGCAGTCAAGAGACTCCAGTTTCTTTGGAGGCCCGCCTAAGGCAAACGCCGTTGTGAGGTGTGAGGTTTTCCAAGACATTTTTTTCTATGTTAAGACACAGGCCAAGAATGTTTATATTGTCAACAGGAGAGACGAAAGAACGTCGAAAGAGCATACCGGAAACAGTTAGAAGTGTTTTAGAGAGGGAAGATTTGTAGAAGTTGACGATTTTTTTTAAAGAATTGAATTTCACAAGGTTGAGAGACCCCAATCGGAATTCTATCCAGATCACCGAGAATAGAATCGGTAACGATTAAGACGAGAGGCAATTCTAAAGGTAAAAGAGGGAGCAGAATTTAAATGAAGTTGAAGAATGAAGGGTCGAGTCATCGGCTATGTGAGTGGATAGGAGTTAGATGTGCAGGTGAGAAGATCATTAATGTAAACGTAAAATAAGCATAAGTCAAAAGATAGAACAGAACTCTGAGGGAACAGAAATTGACAGAAAAAGAAAAGAAGAAGTCGCTTCGCATCAACCGACAGCCGATATTGTGGCGACTTGAAAGAAAGACTAGAATAAGGTAAGTCAAAGAGAAGAGGAAACCCAAGCGAGGGGAGCTTGGGAGAGCAGGTCGCGAGTGTATAAGGCCCGTCAATATGCTTCTGGATAGTGTCAAGCACCACCACGCAAGTCACCCCCCGTAGTTCCTAGGGTGGGAAAACCATAAATCGGTTAAATGAGGAAGAGGTAATAGTCACACCAGTGAGACTCCTCGACGGCGGCGAAAGCCGTACTGGCCATACGGAAAAGAGAGAAGGAGATTCCAGATGGTTTAAGAAGTTAGAGCTCAGAAGGGTTTCAAAGATCTTAGATAGAATACAGGTGAGAGATATAGGACGATAGTTACGTGAAGGATATCAGAGCAGTTTCCATTTTTTCGGAATAGGTTGGAACATGTGCGTGCTGTGCTTCCATCACTGAAGGGAAAGTGTTAGTATTGAGACATAGAGGAATTTATAGTTGTAATCGAGGGAAGGCCAGCTTTCGAAGCACACTCCTCAAAACTATGGGAGGGATGCCATCCGGGCCACCCGCCTTCTAACGTTCATAGATCTAAGGTGCCATCTGTCCGATCAAATGTATTCACAGGCAAAGACCTAGGGCACCTGAGAGGAGAAGAGTGGGGGAGGAGGAGGAATGCCAAGAATGTCCAGGTTGAGTTAGAGGAAAATAGGAGGCCGAAAGAGTTGGCCTTTTCATGGAGAGTTAGCACAGAGCCATCAGATCGAATAAGAGGAGGAACAGCAGATTTACAGAAGTTGTTAGAGATGTTTTTGGGCAAGAGGCCAGAAAGTTTGTCAGTAGGAGAACCAAGGAGGTAGGCGCACTTTCGTTTGATGAAAAGCCCTGCTTTGGCTGCCAGAGTATCCTGCAACGATTGTCTAGTGAATGAAAACTTAGCGAGAGTGATTAGAGAACGAGAATTTTTTTTCACTCGCGCCCCGATAAGCGCTGTTTCTAGCCTGAATGGCCAGAAGAATAAGCACGATCGAACCATGGATTATGAGGAGGAAAGATTTAGTCGAGAAGGATGAACATGCTCATCCAGTCAACGATTACAGTCCCACGCTAATGGCAGAAAGCCGCTAGCGTCATCAAGAAGTCAAACAGTCATTCAATTATAACGTTAGGCATAGAAGCGACGCAGGCCCCCAATCAACCTGATCAAAGTGCCAGAAAAAACCTGTAGGGCAGGATGGAGCTGTTGGAGAGAAAGGTTTAAAATTAAATGAGATATAAGACTGTTGGTTCAGATACTAAGTCTTTATCTTAAATAACAGGGCCCAAACCCTGTGCGCATACTCTAATACTGACCTAAAATAGCTTTTATATACAGCTACTTTATAACTTTGTTAGTTTTGTAGACCATATTGCGAATTTATTATACCTAATATATTAACTTTATTCCTTGGCTTCCAAACACTGATAGTTAGTTTTAGGATTGCCTGATTATACTACACATCTAAATCTTTTATTGGTCCAGACAGACTCAAAGCGAATCCGTCGTAGTTAAACTCTTTGTATTTGAGTTTTACCGTAAATGAAGAACCTTGCCACTTTCTTGCTATTAATGTAATTTATTTGCCACTTATCTTGATTCGATCTAAGAAGTATTAATCAGAATCATTTAATTGATCTTTAATATATAACATCATTATTTCTTTAACTTAAGGTAGCCACTGTTGGTATCATGCTGCAAACTTAGAGAATGTACTATTCATTTAAGCCCCTGATTCTAAATGTTATATATTCATATATATATATATTATATATTATATATATATATATATATATATATATATATATATATATATATATATATATTATATATGTTGATATATTATATACTATATATATAGTAATATATAAAATATAATATTAAATCAAGTATTATTATATATATTATATTATATATAATATATATATATATAATGTCTCCAAAAGTAATGTGTACTGATGTCAGCATTTTAATTATGTATTGCGCACATCGACTGCAAATTGACAAGTTATCTCCTTCAAGTAAATGTAATAACGCCTTTAGTAGGTTACACTCATGCGGTTCGCAATGTTTTCTTCATTGTTCATCAGCATGTACCGGACGTCCATTTTCCAGATAGTGTGTTAAGTTTCTAACCGTGTTATAGTATTTAATTTATGGTTTATCCATCGTACGCAAAATGAATGACCTACAACTTCATTTTCAACTTAGGGAAGAAGGTAGAAATCAGCACGGAGCCTGATCTGGGCGGCTGGATGGAGATGTGGATAACTTGAACTGTTTTTTCTTCGCCAGAAATTCCATAATTGAGAGAGCTCAGTGTGGA
The DNA here is from genome assembly GCA_015478945.1 of Trachelipus rathkii. NCBI lineage: Eukaryota > Metazoa > Arthropoda > Malacostraca > Isopoda > Trachelipodidae > Trachelipus > Trachelipus rathkii. The sequence continues at coordinate 8,393 of JABUQX010010559.1, forward strand.
TGGGGGCTTATATATATATATATATATATATATGATTATAATATAGTATATATATATATATATATATAATATAATATAATATATCTTATATAATATAGAGTATATATATATTGAATATAGTATATATATATCTATTATATATATATATAGTTGATGATATGTATATATATATATATAGTATATAAGTATATATAAAAATATTACATGGACTTACATCTAGTGTCATCTACTCAATCAATGAATTAGTTCTTAAAAAAAGAATAGCATCTGCCAGGTCTCCTTCATTTTTCCTCTTAGGTCTGATTTTTATAAACGCTAAGTCAGAAAAAGGGCCGTTTCAAACGCTTATCTTGCTTGGAGGTAGATCAAGTAACAGAATTGCAACTTCTTGTACACATGTCTGGATACTTATCGATGGCCTATTCTAAGTTAAGCTTCTAAGTTATATCAATTTTTCAACTTCTTTCCAGTGGCAACGCAAATGTTTTTAAGTTAGAATATTGTGTGGAAATAAACCTTGACCTTTTTTTGTGCAGTCTCCAGTAGTGAAGACTTTCGACAAACCTCTTCAATATCTAAAGCTTTTTGATACATCATCTTCTGAGCTTTCTGAAAATAATTGACTTGAAGAAGATGTGAGATAATCGGCGGATATGTTGTAGGTTTCTCACTTCTACATATGTTCAGATGTATTTTCTTCTTGAAGAACTTCTTGCAACCTTTAATACAAATGGTCACGAGTTGCAAAGTGCAGATTTAGCTTTTTTTGTTGATGCTTCGCATTTAAGCTTACGGGCTGTAAATAGGAAGTAATGAATAACAGACAGCATGAGTGATAACCGAATGCCAATTGTCAAATGAAGAGGAGAATTTCTCTGTCGGATCCTTGGAGTTTTATATTTTTTCAGGCATTTAAATGTATCGATGGTAGTAGAAAAGGTTGAAGGTATGCAAATTCAATAGAATATAATCAAATTGAACATAAGGTGCAGTTTGAAAAAGAAACTTCGAAGTCTTGCAAATTGGCATGTTGAAGTCGAAGTGCACGTGGAACTTGTTTTTGAGCATTGAAGTCACTCACAGAGTCCACAATTCATAATTTGTCAGCACCAACAAGTTTTTCTGTTCCAATTATACTATCTTGAAAGTTACATGCACGAACTGCCACCTCTTGATAAATTAAACAGACTGCGACTCCACCTTCTTACAACATTACGCCTCCCGACTCACGATACCTCCGACTCAGCCCTTTTTAAAATTACCGACTCCTGACTCCGATCTCACCGACTCCACCTCTTCAAAACTACCCGACTGCCAGCTGACTTCGCTACTCCGACTACCGCACTCACGACTCACACCGAGTAAGTACTGAACGCTTAGACAAATTAGGGATTATGCGAAAGAATCCAAAGAACCTATATTACTAATATATTTTATATAGTAGTATATATATTACTATTTATATATAAGATTATTATAGTATTTAGTATATACTATATAGTATATATATATATATATATATATCATATACTATATATATCATAAATGATCGTCTACAACGGAAGCTGCTCGAGCTTGCCAGAATGTTATATTAATACGTAAACGAATCGATCAAAAATTGTACAAAATGTTCGATAAATTTCTCTTATTTTTTTTGCGTGAAATTAATAATTAAAAGAAATTAATGAATTATCAAGAGATTAGTTTTTTTATTTTCAAGAAACAACTATTTATAAAAAAAGAAATAATGCTATTTTTCATTCAATTATAAACGCTGACACCCCGGGCTTCTCCGAAATAAGCGAAGTGGAAAAACAAAAGTTTCCCATAGACTTATATTTGTTATATTAAGAGAAAACTTAAATTAGCATGAACCTTAGAATAACTATGATATATTTAATTATAGATATAGATATATATAGTTAGTATATATATAGTTATATATATATATATATATTAATATATATATAGAGCAGACGAGAGAGAGAGAGAGAGAGAGAGAGAGAGTGTGAGAGAGAGAGAGCCCGAGTAATAAAAAGTTACTTATAGTTCGTCGCTGATATATATATATACTATATATAATATATATATATATATATATATAATATATATATATATGTATATATATATATATATAATATAGTATATATAGTATATAGCTATATATATTCACTCACCTTTTTCCAAGACTGGGGGTAAGGTGTCTAGCATGCACTGGAAAAAAAGTATTAGAAAAACAATCTAAATAAAAAAGCCCACCCTACCGCCCATTTATACTATTAGTGAGAACTCATCACAGTCAAAAATAACCCTAGAGCTTTCAAGGGGACCGGCGAAGGACCCTCACTATGACATATTGGTCAAATGTACGTTCATATGCCTGGGCCCAAAGGTGGGCCACAACCAGTAACCCTCTCCCAAAACCAGCCGCCATTCACATCCTTTTATGCACCTTTCTTCTCGCATCTGCCAAACTCACTATTCTTTCCTCCAGACGTTCCTTTACTGGCTCAATCCACCTTTTCTTCGGTCTCTCAGCCAGTCGATTCCCAATACTCTTACGACTACTATACACTATACATTAACCAGCCGACTATCATCCATTCTTTCACATGACCAAACCATTCATTCTTTTCATTATAATTCCTGTCGTTTATTAATTTATTTATTCATCACAATCTCTTATTTTTTCATTTGCTCATTTTTATAATTCTTCTCACACCTAACCGCCCCTAAGATTGTATCTGAACAGGTTGAACTTTAGATCTATACCTCTTATTCAGACCATAGTCTCATTGCTATACATTAGCACAGGTAACAACATACCCACATGTAAGACCTTAGCGCACTCAAGACCTACTCCCTTCACATCCAACAAGATTTTAATTGTACCAGCCACCTTCCTTCCATTCACAACTTTCCTACCACACTCTGCATCATATGTTTTCTTTTTTCAATCGCAACATACATCTAAATTTGAAAACTACAGAAACCTGTTCCAGCTTCTACCATCTAACATAACTTTCACACCGAGGACTAGTCTCACTCACAAGCATAACCTTATTCTTATCTACGTTTACTTTCAAACCACTCCTTTAATGTGTTAAAGGAGTGGTTTGAAAGTAAATCTCTCTATCAATCTTCTCAAACTCTTTTCAGATTCATCACACAAAACCATATCATCCGCATATGAAAGGTAGTGCACCCTCCACTGATCTCCATTCTCCATCAATCTAACACCCCTACCTCTAATTCTTTCATAACCCCCCCATATACAAATTTATAACCATTGAGCATAAAACATCCATGCATCACTCCTTATCACAATATTAAACCATCACTTTCGACATCAAAATTTACCCCCTTTTTCTCTTCTATTCTCCATATGTCTAGCATACTTTTGATTCCATTCAGAAGCCTACACCAGCACCATATGTCAATAACACCTACCATAGAGCTAGCTTCCCTATTAATCCTATCATACCTCTGTTGTAAATCCATAAAACCTAAATACAATTTATTATTCTTCCTCATTTTCTCAATCATTTGTTTCAATGTAACAGCATTTGATTCATATATCCTCTACATCTCCTATATCGCACCCCTTGTCTTTTCACCAATCAGATCTTCAGTCACTTGACGCACCTCTTTCAACAAAAGTACCAGCATATATCTTCTCTACACACTCAATAAACTAATGTCCCCTATAATTCCTATACAGTTCCCTATATTCTTTACCCTTATGTAAGGGTACTATTACTGCTCTCCCTCAATCCCTCGGAACTATGCCTCCATCAAAGCTTAATATCGCAATTTTCAATCCAATGCAATTACCATCTCTCGCCTCCGTTCTTGATCTTTCCACCAGTAATTACATCTATACCTGCAGATTAGCCATTCTTCAACTTTCTCACTTCTCCCTACTAATTACCCGTCCTCCTTGCATATCTCATCCCAAATACCTATTCTTCTGCACCATCAAACCCCTACAACACGCATTCCTATCACCTCTTATTATGCCAATGTTATATTTTATTTTCCGGTTAAGTTTCTTTCCTCAACTCCCTCACATCCATTTCATGAGTTTACAAAAACACCTTCTCTATTCATTATTCATAAGCAGCGTTATGTTTCTCATTCATAGCCTGCTCCAGCTTGGGAATAGAGCTTACATTTTTCCCTTGTAGTCCCCCATTCATCCTCCTTCCCAACTGGTTTTATTTACCTCTTCTTTTCTCTACGTATGCATGCCCCTAGTATTTCTTTTTTTCCTTCTTATATAATTCCCAACATCTTTTTCTTTTGAAACTTCCATCATTGGCTTTTAGGAGGAAAGTGAACCACGCTTCTTTTTTAACTTTTGACAGCTTGCATCAGCTCATCATTCCACCACTCACATTTAACATTCTTACTTCCTCTTAGCAGCTCCAAAATACTTCCTTTGCACTGTTAACAACTTGCATCTTCATTTGGCTCAGCATCAAACAGGCACAGCACACACGACAAAACACAACACACACCACACAAAATCCCATATATATATAATATATATATTATTATATATATATATATATATATTTTATAGGATATATATATAATATATATATATATATATTAATATATTATATATATATATTAATCTATATGATATATATGTATTATTTGATATAATATTATATTATTTTTATAATATTATATATATATCATATAATATACTATATAATATATATATATATATATATATATATATATAATATTAAATATATATATATATATCCTTCATTATATATATACACACAAAACATATATATATATACTATATACCAAACTTACCAAAGCATCTGCATGATATCTCGAAAACTACGATACGTACAAGAAAACTAACAACATATTTGGAATCGGGGTATGAAATTTAAATGGAAAATTGATTTTTTTAGAGAGCTTGAGCCGACTCTGGGACAGAGGGGCCATCGTCCCCCGGTAAGACTGAGAAACCCCGACATATTGCATCTTTGCTGTTTACCCGGTATTCTTTTAGTTAAAAAAAAAAATCATGTTGGAAAGAGACCATGATAAAAAGAATTTTTTTTCTGGCAACTTTCTTTCTATTTGTAACGGAAATAATGTTTACATTAATAAATTTAAAAAAAATCTTTAAATACCATAATTTCCTAGACGACATGTATGTATCATAGAGTTTGTGTGTGTGTGTGTGTGTGCGTCTGTTTGCTTTCCATTGAAAGGAGAATCTTGGGGGACTCATGTCTCATCGTTTCTCGTACTCTCTCGTCACTGGCTAAAAAATCAAACTTATTGTACATTCTTACAATACAGTAACTTTATGCAATAACTTATTTTAATTCAAATAACGATTTTCTTTACTAAAATTGTACGAGGATTCCAAATATGTTATTTTTTTTTGTTGTTGAACACGTAGTTTTTACGGCTAAACTCTACTACTCTGAAGCTTTCATAATAATATATATATATATAGTTGATATAGTATAATATATATAAATATATATATATATTCGATTATATATATATAGTATATTATATATATATATAAGTATATATATAGTATATATAGTATAATATTATATAATATATATATATATATATATATATCAGGTGTATATATAATATATATAAGTATATATATATATGTATATATATATATATAATATATATATCATAATATATATTATATATATATATTATATATATTTTATATATATATATATAGGTAATATATATATATATATGTATAATATATATATATAATATATATATATATATATATATTATATTATAAGTAATATATAGTAAAAACCATATATGGACAAGTTTTTCTTAACGCCCACACTGAGCGGAGGTCAGTAGTAATAGATACCGCTTAGAGAAAGGTGGTTTTTGCCTCTCAGGGGGTATTTTTGCTCCCTACGTACGTACGGGGGTATTTTGGACATCTTGCGTAGGTTCATGGGGGGTATTTTTGGGTCTGGCGTGACGTCACGTGGTCGTACAGAGAGCGTGTGTGAGCATTACCCTTGAGCACGTTGGTTCCTAAGGCGTTTCTGCCCTCCTCTGCTGATGCTCTTGGTGAATATTTTCAGAATTCACGGTATTTCATGAATCGTTTCAGCCCTCCTCTGCTGCTCTTGGTGGTTGGTTTTACCCTCTTCTGCTCCTCTCCAGGGTGTTTCAATGCTTCACGTAGGTTCCTGAGTCGTTTCTGCCCTCCTTTGGTGGTGCTCTTGATAGATGATTTTACCCTCCTCTGAGGCTTCATCTCCTCCTCAAATCTCACTGGGGTTGTAGAGGTCGGGAGGCTGTTTTCACTTGCTCCCAACGCCCACCGGAACCTCTCTGGGGTTAGTGACCTTCCATACCACTTTTGTACGCTACTACTACGTCATTCATGTTAGTGCAAATGCGTTCGTGCACATATCATCTGACTAAACCTCCTTCTGCACCAGCCACGCAGAAAGACACATCGAGAGCGGGAACAAAACGGAACTTTATCCAGCTACCGTCTTGACTAGATTCGAACGACGTCCTCAGTTGCAATTTCAAAGCTCGTAAACCGCTGGGACACGTGTCGTCGCCCTTAGGGGCTTCAATTAATTCTTCCTTCTATAGTAAATACTAATAGCAAACATATCAGTTTATTTTTTACACATAGTGAGATTTTTCCAAACTTAAATTTAGAATGCATCAGTAAACTGTATTTGCATATATAATATATATACTTATATTATATATATATAGTATATATATATCCATCACTATAATATATACTAGCTTATATAGTCTATAGTATATATAGATATATCAATATATATATATATATATATATTTGCATAATACCGTTAAGTAATTTCAAGTGTGAAATTACTTAAGTGGTTATTTTTATCAATACCTGCTATCACAATTGCGGTGAGGTTAATGAAGGATGAGCAGTTGGCTTATCGTTATCAAAATGCTATTACATATATATACTTACCTATTTATTTATATATATACTTATATATTAATATATATATATATATATATATTATTATATTATTATATATATATATAATATTATATCAATATATAAGTATATTAATATTATTAACTATATTTTATTATATAATATTATAATTAAATGGATAGAGAGACAGAAACAGAGAGAAGAGAGAGTCAGAGAAGGAGAAAAATGGCCGTATGCTCATGTGAAAATATATTCATCTATTTTCTAACTATTATAATATATATATAGTACCTAATGAGTTTTATAGTTATTAATAGCCTACATCTTTAACCCAGTTTATCTATAAGTATAATTGTTTATTACACCTTATTCAGGTTAAATTTTAATCCACATATATATATATAAATATTATATAATTATATATACTATATATTTTATATATTAATATAATTTATTATTATATTTTTGTCATATGTATAATATTAATATAATGTATATAAATAATATGTATATTATTACTATTATATATATATAATTAATAGATTACTTAATCTATTTATATAATAAAATAAAAGTAAACTTTAGATATATTTTTAAATTATGAATAAGTATTATGGTATCACTTAATGTAGTTATATAATAATAATAAATACTTAGTTAGGTAAAGTGAGAAAATGATTAATTATTTATGAAAGGTAATAGATAATATATAAATTGTAAGCTAGCCTAAGTGAGTAGACGATACACGTTAGGTCTCACAGCGGATATTTATAGAATACTTCAGAAATTTAGCATAATTATAGAGGTAACGTAATCTGGAGGTCGAACTGTCATAAACGAGTAAAGTGACTGGATTAAAGTCGTTTAGTTATCTCAAGGGCTCTATCCGATTGTACTTCTGAGTTAGGCGGGTTGATAGACTAGGTTGATAAAGTAATTACGGTTAGTTATAGTAGTATAACGGGTGAAGGTGTAGTATAATGAATGAAAAATAATATATATGACTCTGCAGTTCGAGGTGATTGCAAAGTGAAGAGACAACACGCTCACGTGCTCCAGCGCCTCTGACATAGAGATTCTACCCGGATGTACCTCTGCCACAGGAAGACTCTAACGTAATGGGGTATTTTAGAATAGCACACACGGGAGGGTTTAATCACTGCGTCATCCATCATACACTTCACGCGCACCAGACCTCACATCAAAAGGTGGCGCCAAGCACTATAATGTGCATCCGCACGGGGCAGACGCAGGCTACTCAATCGAAGGAGCATGAATAGGGCATCCACCACCAAGGCAGCAGAAACATCACAAGGCTTGGCTGAGTCAGTATACTTCTAATTAGTGATTTCGGAAAATATTTCTTACCCACAGAAGATGTGAGTCGCCTATTGGGAAGTATGTCTGCAGTGAGAGTAAGGCAGTAATGCGGTGTTCGAATTTCGAGTAACTCTTGGTTCGCAACAAAACAGCTCAATTCTCTTCTTTTACACGACCTATCAGTGGCGTCTCCTCAAAACTACCCCTAACCAACCTTCTTGGGACCCATAAGAAAATACCGGGCCAGCTAGGATATAATAAGTGATCGGATCTGAGATGCGCGACGATACTTCACACTTTTCCGCTTACTAAAACGCAGAGGTATAAACAACCCATTATTCTCCACAGGACCTATAACATAATATAGTGGATTGTGTGCAATAGAGAGTGAGAGATAATACCGTCGCATCAGATCTGGCGCATTTTGCGTGGTCTCAACAAACCTTGGTTTTGCTACTGTATTACAAGTATATAGCTGCGCGAATCTTCTGATTACCAAGATATCCGCTTGCTGATATAATTATATATACCTGCTTCAACGATCAATACAATTTCCAGTTTGTATATTAAGTGTATCTTATTAGATGCTTACTTCTTATTTTAGATTAAATATGGAACATATACTTAGTATCTTCACACATTTAGGAGGTAGGATCCGGTTATATATACTACCCTCATCCTTAATTTTGGAATTAATAGAAGAGTTGTAAACTAAGGTCCTTAATTTAGTAGTGACTTAATAATTTAGACGCTACAATACGTTCTTCTGTCATAACTAATATATTAGTCCCTTTTATAATAGACCTTGCTATATTAAAGTATTTCTCTTGGCGTTACGTGCTGATATTAGGATGCCGTAATATTCATGTTTCATACTTAGAGTTAATTACACGGCAGGTGCTCGCGAGAATTGACCATCTCGGCATTCCTCTCCATCACAATTATCACTTATAAGTACGTATAATTAGTATACTATATAGTATTTAATATTAATATATATATTATAATATGCTGATATTATTATATAATTTATTTAATAATATGAGTTTAGTAAAGCCATATATATGATATGTGAACCTCTATTCAAATAATTATTATCCAAATACAGAAAGCACACAAAAAAATACTGACATTATTGGTTAAACATCTGTTATCTCGTGTTAAGAAGAATTAACCATATTGATTTACGAGTAAGATATCAATGAGCGTGGGCTATTAGAATGTTCATTCTGGAGATAGAATTGTAAAGAATATGTACAATATAGTTTTGATGTGTATCTTAAGACCTAGTGACTGAGGAGGAGATTAATTCAAGGATTCGAGAACGACTATGCATGATCATTTTTGGTTGAAGGTCCCCAATTCATTATGATTCCTTTTATTAAGCTTGGAATACAACAATTGTACATGTATATATTAGAAATTATCTTAAGTGCGCTTCACATATTGGCATCGAGTGATTTATTGAAGTATTTACTTATAAAGGAATAAAATCTCCAATTTAGATCTTAATCATAATTACAAATATTTAATAGAAAAGAGAAATAGAGAAAGAATTTACTGTAGTAAGAGTGTAAGTATACAATATTTTCAATCTACATTCTTAATAACTATCAAATATCAAATAAATTTAACCTCAATTTCAGAACCTCAATTTACGTACAAGAATTCTTTTTTATTGTGTGTTATCATAAGGAGGTCTGCTCTATTTGACGCAAGATTGTGGTTTTTTACTTTTTCTTATTTTAACTATAATATTAAAGTATTTTTTACGGGAGGTGGTTCGTTATAATCTCGGCTGAACTGAAGGGATTAGCCTATACATTATATTTGTGTGTGGTATTTCTTCAGTCTTCGGTGTAGTTAAGCTAGATGTTATCTTTATTCAGTCTCTGTGTCCTATTCAGAGGTTCGTGCTCATTAGCTTGCTACTAAAACAAATATTTTCCATTTTTCAATTTCCTCATACATCTTTGTACAAGGGCATTGCTCCGTGTAGTGGTGGTATTCACTCAAAGTAAAATATATATAGTTGTTTTAAGTTATTTCTATTTGATATTCAGTTATCGGTAGTTTTATTCGATGATATTCATTCAAGATCTGCATTTTTAGGTAAGTATTTTATTATGTAGTTATATACTATTATGAATTGATATAAATTAATTAAATATTATTATAAGATATATATAAATATATTATAATTAAGAGTCGTTTATATCTATATTTATATTTATATTATATTATATTATATATATATAAATAGTATATATATATACTTAGTACGGTTTCCGGCTAGTGAATAATAACTTAGTACAGATAATATATAAATTATATACTAATATAGATGAAGAAGAAGAGGAGGAAGAAAAGAAAAATGAAGCAAAAGGAGAAGATGAGCATTCCATTGGAATTGATAATGTTGTACTCAAACACAACCGTCGACAAAAAAGAAAAGGAGAGAAGAAAAGAGGGAGATGAGAGAGAGAGAGGGATTCAAGACTTCCCACTTGGCCAGCCACACCTCACCCACAATCTGGGGAAATTAACAACAACAACAACAGCAACACAACAACAACAGACAACAACAACAACAACGCATCAACAAAACAATGCCAACATAACAACAGAAGCAAAAAACTACAGAAACAACAACAACAAAACCAAATAACATTAACCAATCATAACTTTTAAAGCAACACAACTAACAACAACATAACAACGAGGTCAACAACCATTCAAAATCACATGGTATCAATCCTCACAAGGAAGCCTTCTTTAATGCTCAAAGTGTCTGATTAATAGAAGCAGTTAAGCAATAGATATGGTAGACATAATTTTACTGGCGAAAATTTGCTTACACTACATAATCTGTAATAAATTGAAAATATTACTTATTATTATTATTTTATTACTTATTAATTATATATTATTAATTATTATTATTATTATTATATTATTATTAGTTGATTATATATCTATTATTATTTATTTATGTGCCAAATTGAAAAATATGTATCGTTTCCTTACTTAAATATATAGAGGATAAGTGATACACGGTTTTTAAGCTTTTCTTAAATTTTGAATTATACTACAATTAAAGTAAAATATTACACTGAATTTTTAACATAATGGAAACAATATAAAATCTTCTGATCTCATTTCTAATCGCAAGAAAGAATACAGAAAGGAACACCCTTCTGTTGAATTTAACTTACCCTCCAGACATCTCCTAATCTTATATGTTGTTACTATATAATTAATATTAGGATCAGGTGCGCAATCATTGTCTTGCAATAGGACGCCTCACCAGGATTTTATATCGGACCAAAGATGCCCGTATCTCTTAGTAATGATGATTTTTTTAGAGACTGATTGAGAGGTGGGATCTTCATTTTTACAACAAGTCGTCTTATTTCTAGCATTAAAAGTCAGAATGTTTTTATCACACGTTACTTCGGTTCCAGTTATTTTTCCTCTATATGGTCATTCTCAGTGATGGGGAATTCATATTATATTTACTATTGGTTATTGTTATTTATTGAAAGTATAGTACATTCATTGTCCCTTCCGTTATACTGCAGTCTGAGAGCCAGACAATATCATGGTTGACCGTGGAACATTATCTGACTGCTCTGTTTGCAAACATTTTCGCGGGTTTTTAGAGGAAGGGATTAGGTGGTGTTAGTGATGTCTTTGTTGTAATAGATCGATAATATGTGTATTCTTAGTGATATTACCATAATGTGTATACATGGAATTTTAATTTAAGAAATATATTTAAAATACAAGATGAATATTCTTATTTATCTTTATTATGTAATTACTAAATTAATAAAATTATTATATTTATTAGTATTTATATTAAGATATTCTTTAAAGTACTAACCAAATTTATAGGCGTTACATCACTATACATTATTTTTTAAAATGTTAATTACAAGCAGCATATATAAACTCTGAGATTTAGCACTGCAACGCCTAATTTCTGATGTGTCTATAACCTAAATAATATGTTATATTTTATATATATATTGTTTAATAATTTTGCGATGTGGGTTGCTTTATGTGTCGGATGTTAGATGTTGGATGTGTTGTTGCTGCGGAGCTTCGGGGATGAATGGTCAAGTGTAGGAGCGATAATTGAATGGTATGCCGTTGGTTAAAGGTGGCATAAGAGGAATTTGGGATTGTGTAAAGCAGGGAGGAAGGTTGTTTCAAAACAGTGGAGAGTGGGTGTAGGGCAAATGATGCAGGGTTATATGCAATCGGCCGCGTCAAAAGTTAAAAACGGAAGGCAGTGGGTTAGGAATATACATGTAATGACAGAGTGCAGGTGCTAGTAATGAAGTTTATATTCCGAATATACCTGAAGGAATGAAGGAAGAGGAAAAGAAATACCTGAAAGTGCATACGTAGAGGAGAGAAGAAGAGGATAGGGGTTTTGAATTACAACCGGTGACGTTGGAAGGCAATGCAGTAGGGGGAATACCACAGGAAATGAAATTTTGAAATCCCAGCTTAATGTTAATGGAAACGTATGATTAATACAGTGTTCTGCTTCGCAGGTCTATGAATGAAATTAAAATCAACCTGTAGAAGTAATGATAATAGAGAGAGAGGGGTGTTTTTTTGGTTGAACTGACTATGAACACTTGATATGGTGAGGGGATGGAGACGCTGGATAATGAACTATTCGATTAAATATGTAACATTGGAGTAATTTGTAGAGGGGTTGATTAGATGTAATGTAGTTGTGATTTTTGATGGTGCACAGATGATATTAGTTTTATTGGGGATGAGAATTATTAGTCCATAGAGGATGGTAATCGGTTAAGATGAAGAACGTTAGAAGAATTGGATATAAGTACTGGCCAGAATGTAGGAAACTACTGGTGAAATAATAAAATCATAAAAAAAGAAAAATATAAAAATAAATGTATATGATAAATAAATAATGAAATATTAAAAAAGTAAAAATAAAATATAAATAATAAAAAATATTAAAATGGAAGGTGGATGGAGTAATTAAATGGAATAATAAAATATATATATAAATATACTTAATTAATAAACTAAAAATAATCTTAAATGATATAAAATTAATAGATTAAATAAATAATATATAAATAAATAAGTATAATTAAAAAAATGAAAATATATATATTAAAGTATTTAATATATAATTATTTAATATATACAATCAATTATAATATGTTAAAATAAAATTATATATTTAAGTACATATAATATATATTATTATATGGAATATTAAGACTCAGTAGAAAGCATGTTTTTATTTTAAAGCATTTATTGTATGAGCACAAACTATTTATTCATTGCCATATTATTTTTTTAGCATGATATATTTCCAAGTTCATTCTAAAACATACACTGTTTAAAATAGTATATAAGAAATAATTACAATGATCCACAATAAATTAGGCAATGAGGGTTGAACAGGCCAGAGACATTGTTTTGATATTCTTTATATACTTTAAATGAAATGATATTGCAGCGATATTCAAAAATATAAATCTTTAAATCATAGAGAAGTCAGTCAGGTAAGAGACAGTCCCTTTTTCTTCCTGTAAGACGAAATCGCCATATTCTCTAACGTCTGTCATGTTACCTGCCAAGGTGAAGTTTGGAAATTACGAAGCCGATATCTTACTCAGTATTTTAACAGGAGCCTGGACTATCATTAATAGGTCAAAGACTCGCCTTACATCGAGGCGTATAATCGATAAGAAGTTAATTTAGTTGCATTCGAGTTTTTATTTCTCTGCTTCATTCATCATTGATCTTAAATAAGCACGGGTTTTATACCTATCAATTTCATATGGTCGAAGACTATTCCATTTTCGGACTTAAACAACCGGTTATAGATTACTGAAGACTTCACTAAATGAGAGACTTAATTTTTATTCACGATCTTCAATTGTCATTGGAAAGAGAGGTGCGTTAAATTTAAAAGATTAGGCTTACAAAAGAATATAAAAAGGCATATAAATAAATAAAGTATCTGCCATATTCTATATGATAAGGATTTCACCAAGAACATCGAATTGAGAAATCATATAAAATAACAAATTTAGAAAAGAAATTACAATCGATTCCCGGTGTAACACGCTTGTTGGTCGACCAATGCATGATAATACAGTATATAGACGTATTAGATGGGTCGTAATAAAAGAGCTTATTGTATGGGAGGGCTACTCTAATCTATAGCGGAGATTGGATTTGAGGGAATTAATATTTTAATTATTAGGGCGTCAAGACACAATTAAGGTAGGAACTGGTAACATTTCATAGACATCTAATGGGAGCGGTATATGAGGTTTTTTCTATGAGTGCTATAGTTTTAGTAACGATGTGAATATAATGATGGCTGACTACCGGTTCATAATAGTTGCTCCGACTGAATAGAGAGAAGTGTTTATCATGAAGGGATTATGGTGGTTTGTATATAAAGGATGGTTGGAGCTCGGTAGAAGAGAGTAATATATGGATGCTCTTCCGAGTATACTGACCATATTCATCACCTTAAGATTTATGGATTATCTGTAGCACAAAGCATTGCCCCAAAAGGAACAAAAATTACAATGGAATTAGGAAACAAGGCTGAGAGTGAATAGGTTTTTATGGATTTACAACACGCAGGTATATTGCGTATATGGAATTAAAGGCCATGAGAGCCTGAGTCTAACTATAGAGGTGGCTGATTTCGGCGTTTATATTATAAGCATTTTATTTGATTATTGTAATGACTTAAAGCTGAATTGCCCAAAAGGATTTCTCAATTTTCAAATGTTCTGCTGAGGAAGAGTTTTTCACCGTTTCTCAAACATAGAAGATAGGCTCTTATATAATTTGAAACCAGGCCGTCTGGACAATCAGGTTTACACTTTTTATTTTTAGTGTGAATTTGGACTTGGATCTTGGTTCACAGTCGATCTAGTATTTCTTACAGCTGGAAGAATAATCTTTTCTTGAAAAGAAGATATCACCATTTAAGATGTCATAAATTCATGCTGTTGTTTGTGGACTGTTGCACTTTAATCTTATGTGTGCAGCTCGTCTTTGTTGCAATACGAAACCGGTAGATGAAGATGAGATTGTTTCGCTGGTTCATACCGAAGTGCCACCGGAATTAGCAGGAAAGCTGACCCGCCTTAGTACAACAACTATGTGGTCGTTCACCGTCCGTGCTCTCGAGTATTAAAAGGGAAAGATTCTGTTATCCTAGCTTGGATTATTGGGCGTTCGTGCAATTCTTCGTTTTGGGTCTGTTACATAAAATGAAAATTCACTTACTGGATTGGCTCTATATTGATATGCTGGAATGCTGAAGCTAACCTGGAATATTGAAACTCGAGAGTAACATCGGTGCTGGTGATTTTAATTGGTAGGTATGCTTGATTGAAAGATTGGTCTCGCTGTAATTTCGCTAATCTGGGGTAGGATCATGGAGAAAGAGAGGTCCCAGATTCGCTCTGAAGTCAGTCTGGGTTAGAAGGATGAAGGAAAATCGAGCCATCCTTGGTCAGGTGCAAGAGTTTGGCCGTTAAATGAAGGCAGGGCAGTTGGTTGATACTTATACTTTTTCCTTATATACAAGTATACGTTGTAGGTTGCATTTACCTATTAGGTAAGAGGCTGCCTGTTAAGTCATTAATAGCGAAAACACATCAATGCACATTTTTTTTTTCTTATCAGGTCACTTGGCCTTGAGCGCCAACTTAGCTTGTTTTTTGCGCGGCTCCCATTGGCGGCGGTACTTCTATCCTTGTGGGTAACGTCCGTTTCGGTGTTCTAGGACTCTGTGCGGTTCTCCCTTTTTTTACGTGGCCTTGGCCTGTTTCATTTTTACGGCTTTGATTCCTCGATCTTAACCAGGCAGATGCGTCACGGAACGAGGGCGCTTCTCATTCAGAAAAACATTTCAGCCCATTCTGTTCGGCTATATATCTAACTTGATCGATGTTTCATTCTTGCCTTAAATTGAATCTGGCTTCCTTGCCAACACCGTGGGTTCTGCAACTGACCACTATTAACCCATGTGTGTAAGCCCGAGTGCAGTGCCCTTGGTTGCTGAATAACTAAAGTTTGCGTGATATGACTTTTTATTTAAACTTTAAGATATTTCACTTTTAGAGACTCACCCATATTATAACTATTTCTAAATATGATATACAATATTTGATTCACAAAGATATAGATGTGGAGGGGTGAGTGCGGGGGTGTAGAGAGAGAGAGATGAGTGTGAGGGGATAGCCGTGCTGTCAGAGCGCTCAGTGGTGTGCGCCTTGGCCGGATTTAGGTGCAGATTGTGAAAATAATATGCCTTCTCCAAGCCGCTACTGTCTCCTTTGTTAATTTGGTTCCGCCTACGTAATTATCTCTTATTCGCTATTTCATTAATCTATTAATCTTCCCGGAGTCTTCTTTTTATCACTATCTTACTTCATCCTGGGATTGCAGTGTGTTTATTATGATATGTAGATAATATTTATCCTATTTTGATCTTAAACCACTCATCCACTTAGTTAACTGTTCTTTACATTCGTGGCGCCTTCTTTTCTTGCAGAGTAAATAACATTTCATCCTATTGTAATAAAATTAAATAGGTGTTTTTTAGATTAAAATTATATACAAATATAGTCATTTCTTTTGTATTTTTTTTCTTTTCATTAATGAAAATTTAAATCATGACAAAATTAAAACCATAAGGACAATATTATCTGGTGTTAATTTGACGATTAGTATAGGTTCAGCTATTCTATCTGAAGATATGAACGTGAATTGCTATCTAATTATATGACACAGCTATAGTTAGTCCATAAATTCTTCATTGTTTGATTAGGAGTAAGTACGGCCGTTCCTTTTAATTAAACCAATCCTTTTTAGTACATCTCTATTTATAGATCCCTAATTTATTGAGTGAGATTTACTAGTATATATGCTTATAATTGGGTAAAGCATTTTAATGATTGACGTATGTAATTGTATTCAATCCCTTGTAGGGGTAATTATCCCGTTTGGAGTGACGGCTACCGGTAGTGCGGAAGTGGAGCGGAGTCGGGAGTGGTGAAGTATTTTGATTAGTAAACTGGGGTCGTGGACTCTGCTTTCTGTGAGATGTGCGCGAAAATAGATCGGCACTGAGCCTCGGTAATCTGCTTTTGAAAAGGTGGAGTCGGAGGTGGGGCGCGGAGTCCCGGTCTGTAATTAAAGTTCCTCTGCATGAAAGTCGAGTCGTATGTAGTTGATCGGTAATTTGATAAGAGTCAACTATGTTGGTGGTAAACATATGCCATACCCTGGGTGTTTGAGCATCCTCGAGGGGGTGCATGAAAATGTAGCAACCTGTCTTGTTCTCGATGATCCTGTTCCCGTGATATGGGTGCGCGATTCTCTACGAGAAGAAACCCCTCTTCAGCATTATAGCGAATGTCATGAAGGATGTCTTAGGCCACAATCGCGGCTCATTGGCATACTTTCGTTGGCCAATGATTTCACCGCTATGAGAAAAACATATCCCTGTTTTGTCTAAGGTTACAGACGCTAGCTCCTGATTCTAGCTTAATTAATATTCATCTTCAGAAGGTTGAACAACTGGTGTTGCAAACTAGTTTCTCTGCACATATTACGTGGTCGTAAAAGCGTGTTTAAATAGCTTGAACATAGGCAGGTACCGAATTAAAATAAGCCTTCCTCAGTACAAATTTTTCATAGAAGTATCCTATTGTGCCAATCGTCGTGCGGTTCAGATTACCTGTGTTCTTCACTTCTAATATAGTTTCAACACATTCTAAACTTCTGTAAACCACCATCCAGTAAAGATTGTGGGGACATTATTCCGTATTTGGTGTTTTAATATCAATACTCACAAAGCCCAACTTCATACACGTTCTCTTCATCTCAACAGAATTCATTAACTCGGTTGTGAAATCAGAGAGTTTAGAATTAGAATGTAGATTCTAGGGCTGCGGAGTCGTAAAATAATTTTTTCGACTCCTTCTTCGACTCAAAATCCGACTCCACTTAAACAAAAATTTTAGACTCCGACTTCACTCAATCAAAAATTTTAGATCGACTCCGACTCCGACTCCGGCAGTCAAATTCAAAATTTCTACTCTGACTCAGCTTAGTGCTTACAGAGTTACAGTAAAACATTTTTTTGTTTCAACTATTTTTTTTCGCTTGCTTTTGAAAATAAAAATATATACCACTTTTTTAATGTATCTAATTTCCAAATAATATAGGGTAAAATACCGTAATCAGACATAGAATCAGGAAACACATACAAACAAATAATATTTCATTTCAGAAACAAAGTATAACGTAATTATAATGCAAATTATTTTTATTTTCATTATAAAATAGCTGTGTGCATTCTTTTTTTTATCAAGTTTTTTATTCTCTAAATTAATAATAATAATAATAAATATAAAATAATAATAATAATAATAATAATAATAATAATAATAATAATAATAATAATAATAATAATAATAATAATAATAATATAATAATAAATAATAAATAAATAATAATTAATAATTAATAATAATAATAATAATAATAATAATAATCATAATAATTCAATATTAATTGAATAATAATATTAATAAATAATATAATAATAATGAATAAGTAATAATATATAATATATAATGAATAATGAATAAATAAATAATAGTTCTATAAATTTTCGACCGACTCCGACTCCGACTCCGACTCCATTTACACAGGAATTTTCCACTCCGACTCCGACTCCATTTGCAAAGAATTTTCGACTCAGACTCCGATTTCTGGAAAATTTCATGACTCCAGGACTCCTACTCTACGATTCCGACTCCGCAGCCCTGGTAGATTCAGCGAGGCCGATGAAGGCAGAGTTAAATAGAAGTGATCTGCACTCTCCATAATTATGATGAATGCTGATAAATGATTCTTAATTTCACATGCTTTTATATAGGAGTTAAACTTAGCAGGATACCCCACCCATTTTAACAAATACTGTTTATTTCAACCACTACCTTTTCAACCTAGCATCTTTTCAATTTTATATACATTACTTTCGGTATTGAAAAGCGTATTTTTTGTTTTTCTTGTTTATAAAAACCACCTTTTATCTTTTCACCATATAAATCCTCCACATAATATAATTTTAAGCCATCATCAGTGAAGTCCCTGATATTATTAACTTTTGAAACTTCTACGGACCATCCTGATTCATAACCTTTTCTAAACCTTTCTTCTGCTCTGGAAACTTTGACATAATCACCCACGCTTATACATGAATTATCTTTAATTTTTCTGCCCCTCCGCTGTTGTTGCTGTTGGGTCACTTGTTTTAATTTCAACATTTCTAAAGAGGTTGTCTTTATAGTTCTATGAAACGATCTATTATAAGAAAAAGCAAGATCAATCAGTACGTCGATGTAATTAAAAGTATTCATTCGGGTGAAGTATCGATGCATTTGCTCTTTAATCATACGCTGAACTCCTTCAACTATAGCAGTTTATTTACTGAGAATGTGTTGTAATATCCTATATCATACTCTTTAACCAGTTCTAGAAATTTTTGGCCTTAAAATTCAGAGCCTTTATCCGTCCATAGCATTTTTGGCCACCACCTGTCAATCTCTTTAATTTCTCGCAACGCCTCTGTCACAGTAGCTGATTTTTTTATCTTTTAAAAGTTTTAACCATAATTATTTGGAGTAAACTTCAATTGTGAACAGTATGTATTGAAACCCTTCATTATAAGAACTATATTTAACTATTTCAGACAAATCCAGTTGCCATACACTATCGAAGAAGTGGGTTATGGTTTTCCGGGTTGGAAATATTCTACAAACAGGTTTATGTAGAGTGAAAGCTTACTCAACCTCTAAATATTCTTTCAACTCTTTTTTCTCAATGTCAGGAAACCTTGAGGCAAACCATCTGAAACCGCCAAAGCTATTAGGTTCTTTGACATTATAGTAATATCTATCGACAGCCTCCTTTGCCTCCATGCTGGATATTAACATAAGTAGAAACGTTTATTATATATATATATATATATATATATATATATAATATAATATATATAAAAAAATAGTATATAACATATTATATATATATTTATAATAAATATATATTATATATGATATATATATATATATATATATATATATATATATATATATATATATATATATATATATATATATATACTAAAAGGAATTATAAAAACGAAGTCTATAATACGGTATATATATTTAATCACAAAAGAACATTACCAGTAAATAAACTAAAAATAACTAAATAAATACATTAAGCTATTAAAACATACATTCACGACTATTTAAAAAACAACCGTTTCGACGAGGAAACAAAATCAGCGCATTAACGTTACTTTAAATGCCTTATAAAAAAAATCTCTTCAACATAAAATAATCGTTTTAAAACATTAAATAGTGTCTTTTCACTAATAAAACCTGCAAATATTAACGACTTATAATACAATCGCACCTTTGAAAACTATATATCCCGGACAGCAGGCACCCAAAATTATATGAGATGTGATATCCCGCTACTTACTTTTTAAAACTTGAACTTGAATATTCTAATAGATGGCCAGGCCCCCAGGTGAAGTTAAGAAACACATGTATTTAATTTACGCCTCAAACGACAGTAACCTCCTAACCATAAAGATTGACAATGGGTTATAATTCTAAGGGAGTTTGGGAAGGGCCCCTTCCAAGACTGTGTTTTTTGCGCTTGGAAGACTATTTTAAGCCGTTGGGGTAGATACAGATGAGAAGAAGCTTGCCTCATACTTTAGGTATGTGGATGCAAAGGGCTCTTGTAGAGAGCTCATTGATAATTGTGAGGAATTAAGATTCGCCAGATCCTGGTACGAATTCGCAAGGAAGTTGTTAAGTTTATTAGATCCACCCACTGTAGAATCTAGTTTTAGTTCATGTAATGCAATAGATGAAGTAAACTGGAATCACAATCTCCCTCTCATCCTATATGCCATTGAAGTGTCAAAGGCTGTACAGGAATTTGAGAGACATTTTTATGCCCAACATGGAGAAAAATTATCTGACAAATTAAAAAGGACATTAATATTTTCTAAAGTATATAAAAATATACCTAAACACTTCCAGCCGAAGGTCATAGAATATTTTGATGCCAATATGTCCTTTACTTCCCAAATTGAACAGTACATTTCGAAAACATCTAATACTATTTCCAGACCTTTTCAGGGAAGTGGATCTCCCTCTTCTCGACCAAGTCAGAACATACGTACATTTCAATGTGAAACTCCTGTAGTATCCCCTCAAATTGCTAATGTAGGCTCAAACATGAAAAGGACAGATAGGCCCAAGTGTTTTCAATGTGAGCGTTATGGCCACGATACTCAAAATTGCCGTTATCGTGACTACTGTTCCACCTGTATGAGTTATCATAAACGTGGGTCTGAAGAGTCATCCAGGGGTACTTCCTGGGATTTTAAGAATCTCAAGGCTTTAAAAAGAGTGAAGAATCTGTCTCCTGAAGGGGCAGACAAAGAAATAATCAGGCACAGTCAGTAAAGGTTAAGAACAATAGGAGAAATAAAATAAATGGAAAAGGGAAAAAGAGAGTAAATGGGAGCAATACTGTTGTATATAATTCTTCATACGCATCACCTCAATCCGCTTCCTCCTCTCACCGTTCTTCTATGCATGTTCCCATGTCTCAACCTTATCGTTCTTCTACTGCACCTAAATCTTATTTCTCACCTTCCTCTACATACTATAACTCACGCATGCCTCAAAGACCTATGTCAGCTCCTACTAATGTCCGTCCTTATTATGACATTTATAATAGACAAAATATAGGCACCATGAGTGATATGCATGTAAATAGACCTCCTCCTGAGGACTATGTTCACTCCCCTTCGCCTAAATATCTTTCAGATAATTACAATCATTCATATTGTCCCCAATATGACACTCAGATGCGGACTTCTTCTTCTGAGGACCCCATTTTCGAGATTAGTTGGATACGAGACTCCGATATCTGACAATAACCATCTTTCAGGAGTCTTTCAGAAAGACTTCATTAATCCTACTACTCATTTTCCTATAGAAATTTCCTCATTTTTGATTAGTGAAGAACTTTCTGCCTCTACTTCTTCTTATATATTTTCAGCCTCTTTTCCTAAGAAGCCTGGGATATTATATAGTCTTCCCTTACTACTAACTACTAATAATGCCTATATATTTGCTGCTAACTCGATGATTGATTTAGGAGCCTTAAAGTCTCTCATAAAACGATCATTTTACAATAAATTGTGCAAGTCTTCCCCTAAAGAGGAAGATCGTCCAATTTTACTCCCTGTGGACTTAGAACTTAAATCTATTTCTGGCCAAACTTTAAAAGTTTATGGTCTTATAGAACTCTATGTCATACTAAATAAGATTTATTATCCTGCTCGTTTTTATATCGTTGATGACTCATCATCATTCTCTGATAACGTATTATTAGGTACCAATATAATAAGTGAATTTCCCATTTTAATAAATGCTAAACATGATACAGTACATATTTTTAATGATAAAGGCAGGAAAGTGCGTGACATACTTTTAGTTGTAACCACTACTAAGACTAGTCCGAAAGAATTGGGTGCACAAAACACCTCCAATTACATTGAAGGCCACCTTCAACATCATACACCTCTTACACATAAATTAAGTTCATACAATGATCCCTCACTAAATGGATCACCAAAGGGGCACATACACATACATATTAGTATTAAGGGAAATAATAATAATAATTTTAAGTATAATGGTAGTTCTTTGAAAGAACCCCCTCCTGTAGGTGCTCGCAATTCTACTGATCAAAGAATTGTGAGGGCATGCGGTGGGGATTCTCTTCAGGGATCTCCCCCTTTAAATAGGTTTAATTTAACTGCCCAGAGTTTCCCGCGTTCTTTTGGAACTCTCAGCACTTCTAATAGGTTTTCTTATACGGAAACTTCAGGTTCACATCTGTGAGGGAACAACTCACATCCGCAGAAGGACTCCTTTAAGACCACCCACTGCTGGAAATACTCATTTCCAGAAAAGGACTCTTTCAGGACCACCCACTGTCGGGAATAAAAGTGTACCTCTTCTAGGCCTGAAGTTTCTGGTGCATCTCTGCGTGATACACGTGCCGAAGTCTTAAACACGAGTTTAAGCAATTTTAATAAAACAGGGAATCTTCCTCCACGAGGAAGGTCGCCTGGTGCCGAAGTCTTAGGTTCACCTTCCCGAGGGAGCTTAAGCAATTCTCGCTCGCTTCGTGCCGTTACCGCTATAATAACTCGTGCGCGACGCCCACTGGAGTTTTTCGCGAAAACTACGATAATTATTATAGTCCTCTCACCGATGAGATGGACCAGGTAAGTTCGAATAAAACGGGTTTAACTTCCGAAGAAGTTATTTTAGAACAAAGAAAATTATTGGACAACTGTAAGAAACAACAGCCACAAGCAAGAAAAAGAGTTCATTCAGATTCTAAATATGCTTTAAATGCCTTTTCTGCTTCTACTGCACCTTCTGGAATTAATTCTAGTACTAAAGGAGCAAAATTTCAGAGAACTGCTACAGCTACAGATTTTGATGTGCACTCTTATTTTGCTTCTAATGCTTCCGCTGTACCTCGTATACCAAAAGGCAAGGCAAGCCTATTTTCGAGGAAATTCCAAAAGTATATTTTCTGATCAGTTGCAATATTCTGAAAATTTTAAAGAAAATGACCATTATGATCAATCTTCAATATCAAATAATAGTGAGAAGAGAGTCCATTTTTCCGAAAATGTCCATAAATTTAGATTTCGTACAGTCTTCATTTCCTCCCTCAAATTCCTTTTCAGGACATAATACGTCCACTGTACCGTTCCTGGGTACAAATGAGGAAAGTTTTTTCAAAATATCATATAAATGAACTTCATGAACAGTCCCATTTTCCTCACGATAATTCGTTTTACTACGATCTACCATGTTCTTGCTAAACAGAATTAGGGTATAAAACATTACTTTAATCAATTGGAAATTTTAAAATACACACACACACACACACACCTACACACACACCTACACACACACACACACTATATATATATATATATATCATATATACTATCATATATATATATAATATATATAGTATTAAATATATATATATATATATATATATATATATATTATACTATATATATATATATGATAATATATATTATTAATTTATATATATGATATATATATATGATAATATATATATAATATATATATATATATATAGATTATTATATATAATATATAATATATATATATATAAATATAATATATAATTATATATATAATATAATTATATATATATATATAATTTAATATATATATATATATATATCTATATATATTATATATATATAATATATTATATATATATATATATAGTATATACTATATATATATATATATTATATATTACTAATATATATTATACTATTAATATATATATATATATTACTAATATAATGCACTAGTGGAATTTCAGAATCCCTGCTTTCTTAAATCTAGCAAAATAGAGACAGCAAATAATAGCGGTTAGTCGAGCGTGGGTTACAGTGGTGAGGGAGAGTTCCGAGTGGAAAGACGGGGGGATTGGAGCGAAAGCCCGGAGACCCTTCGCCCCACCACGATTCCAGCAAGCAGTAAACCCACGCGGGCAAATTCAAAGAGTCTTAGAATTACTCTTAAAGATTGTTAACATTTTAAACTTTCAATTAAACGTTTTGCGAAGCTAAAATGTTCTCAGAGTTAAAATTACGAAAAAAGCATATCCTTCTATCAGTTTAATTCTTAATCATTAACAAAAAAAATTATAATATAATATATAGTATAATATATATATATAATAATATATATATATATATATATATATATGTATATATATAATATATAATATATATATATATTATATATAATATATATATATATAATATAATGAATATTTATAATAATAAATATGATAATAGATATATATATATATAATAAACTAATATGGACAAAGTATACTTAACGCCCACACGGAACAGGAGCTTGGATCAAAAAAAAATTTTATTGCAGGTAACCTATATGATACATAAATACATGTTCTAGGGGCGAAATGAATCTTTTATTTTATAATGTTCTAAGGAGTAATGAGTGCACGTGCAAGATTATCAAAATATGATCACCTAGAATTTTCTTTTTTTTTTTTCATTTCGTCAAAATATTTTTCAGACAACTTCACAAAATCATTTTCCTTTTCATCTCGTTTCTTTTGACCGCACGACATATTGGAATACATTTTCTTTAATTAACAGCAAATGTTCGGCAGACCAGAAACTTCTAGATCCTGAAAAACAAGCAATTTACCAATTTGTTTTTATTTGCTTTTAAATTAGTATTCCAATATCGCCCCTAGATTATGTTATTAACAGCTCATCTCTTAAGTATAAACTTTATTTCTTTATAATACAGTAAAATTACTAATTTTATAGCTTCATCAATGTGGCTCTTAAGAGTAACTAGTAAATAATATATATCTATATTCTTATATATAGTTATATATATATATATACCTATATATATAGCATATATATCCTTGATATGAACTATATAGTATATGCTGTTCTAGTCTTTATTCTTATTGATTATTAGTAGACGGATCTCACTAAGACTCTGATCTATAATTCTACCCCATTCATTAATATATATCCCCTAGATACTACCTATATTCATTAATAAGATTCGCGTGATACTTCTCCATCTCAATTAGAACTTAGGAACCTCTTTTCGCATATAAGACATGCTATTAAGAAGAAAAATAATCCCGTGGGCAGCTATTTCAGAGAGAACATCTCAAAGACAAAAATATTCTTTAATTATAAATTTTATTAAATAATAAACAGTTAGCGCTAACAATAAATTCGGAGTCTAGACGTGACACAGTTATCGTACTATTTCAACACAGCAGACAAGGGTTGAGGAGGGGGCTGCAATCACAAAAAAGGTGTTTAAAAAATCTAATCTAAAATAACGACCCTTAACAGATATTGATAAACTTTATAACGGTCAATTTTGTAGCAGAAACTATATACTCGTGGACAGGGAGAGCAAAAAGACCAGTTCGATGTCTAACTATCTTTAGACGGGGACCTACTAACTATATCTTTTACTACAAACTATAGGATTGTTTGAGCTAGTAACACAACATATCAGACTATCATTAATAGTAAGGAACCAAGAGGATCTGTGGGAGTACTCCAACTGCACATATAACAAAGCTGTCTTAGATACAATACTACGTAGGTCTTGCTTCACCATACTAGTAACAAACATATTATTGACTCAGGAAATGGACTGAACGAGCCGTTCGATAGATTTCCAATTACTTGAGGGAACAAGACCAATTAGTACTAACTTACATAAGATTCGCTCTAGAGTCATTAGTGCCAACATAGAGACCTACTTCAGTTAAGTCCAGTAACGACGGAAGCCTGAAAGATTGGGAGTAGTCCACACACTACCCAGAATAAAATACCATCATGTACTAAGCTCTATAGAGTCTGCCCGCCAACTTCAATTAACAACATTAGTTAAAGGTAAGTTTGGCAGAGAAGTCTTAATACTTCCCTTAGTAGTTAAGCGTAACCAGCTTGCCCAGCTGAGAGAAAGTCTGGAGAATCCACTCCAGTCCTTCGTCTGATAACGTCCAATTACTTAGTATCGTAGCAGCGACTAGAAAAGACAGTGCTAGTTGTAGCTACCCAGCTACCAATTTCATCTGCTTCGAATAGATAAACCGGTTTTGTATTGCCTAGAGAAAGGTCTAGTGACCGCCGTTAGCGAACCTTGATAATCTTCTCGCACACTTGCATGAATCAATCGGCGTACTGGAATCGTTAGAGTAATAAACTGGTGTGTGTTGTTAAGTAGTAGTGTGTGTGTGTGTGTTGATCCTGATGTGTGCTGTTGTGTGTGACTGATTGTGTGTGTGTGTGAATCTATCGTGCTGTGTCGGTGTGTCGGTAGTGTGAAAAGAGAGAGAAGAGAAGAGAGAAAGAGAGAGAGAGAGAGAGAGAGGATGAGAGAGAGAGAGATTGAGAGAAGCGAGAGCGCAGAAATTTTCAAACAATTCCAAGCATGACTACGAATAGTTAATCATTAGATCAAACAATCAACATACTATGGCAGCAGCTCAATACGAGCTATTATTACTCGACTTTTTATAGTATTACTATTCAGTGTGTAGATCAAAATTGACCAAATGTGTGAATCGATCATAAAATCAATTACCCTACAAGAGTTATTCTAGGACCATTCTAAAACAACTGAAAAAGTAATAATTGGCAGAAAAATCCTAATTTACGATATTATATTTGCTTTAATAAAAAGAAAATGTTTTTCTTATTCTTTCATATTGGAATCCTTGTGTCTCTGAATACCGTTGAAGCCACATTTAGGTACCATTAATGCGCAAAGTCGCTACTATACTAGTTGACGTGAAAGGAGAGATAAAATGGTCTGGTCAACAACAACGACTGGGGGTAGCGGGTTACGTAAACGCAGCACAATAATGAGAATTCAATCTAACTTTATTTATCTTTACCGTTTATTATTCATTAAAATTGAAGTCGAATTAATTTTTTCTTTTTTATAATTTGTACCAATTTTCAGACAAAAATATTAATGAAAAAAAAAAAAAAAAAAAAAAAAAAACTTTACATTTTAAAGTGACTATTAAACGTGAACGACCATTTGATTCCCAAAATTATATCGTTCACTGATCCGTAGCCCTACTTCTGTTTTCTTTTATCTTACCCAAAATGTTTAAATTAATAAGCATATTATTTAAACTATTATTTTGATTAAAAAAAACGCAGAATTTAAATTTTTTATGATCTAAAAGATTTATTTATGTGACATTTTAACTATTTTTTTTATCTTGTTTTTAAAGTCTAATAACACGTTTCTCTAAATTAATGTTATTACCGTTATAATAATATATATATAGTATATATATTATATATAATATATATATAATATATATATATATATATATATATATATATAATATATATATATATATATATAATATATATTATATATATATATATATATATATATTTATTATAGTATATATATAGTCAGTGGCGTACCTTGAAAGATTATACTGTGGGTAGGATGATATAGTATATATATATATTAATTATATATATATATTTAATATATATATATATATATATATATATTATATATATATATATATTATATATATATATATATATATATATATAATATATAGAGATGAGAGAGAGAGAAGAGAGAGAGAGGTATTCAAAAATTTTTTTTCTTTCAAATTTCTTCGTACGTTTTTCGCCTGAACGAAAAGTTTTGTTTTCCCGTGGATTCTCGTATTTTTTCCTTCGTACAGAGCAAGGTAATAATGTCTGGCCTGGCCCGGCCCTATATATTATTTATGAAATATAAAAATCTCTGTACGCCGATAGCTTAAAATTTTACTCTTAAGAACAGAGTTGGAAGGCAAATTTCCAAATGAATTTAGTTATTATAATTGCTATTGCTAATGTAGTTGTTTTTCTTTAAATTTATTTTATATAAATCAGTTTCTTTTTTTTCACTTTCAAATAAAATGTAATAGTTTAGGGGTTAGACATTTTACCATTTAATTTATTTTATCAAAAAGAGTCAAAAATATTGGGTAGGAGCTACCTACCCTACGTATACGCCCTTGATATATATATATATATATATATATATATATATATATATATATATATATATACATATACTATAATATATATATATATATATATATATATATATTATATAAATATATATATATATTATATAGTGACCTTATGAGTTTCATGGCGCAGATAGATATGCTTTTTTTGCTAAACTTTTTTTTTATTATTGTTAGTATCAGTGAATACTAGCATTTAATTAGAAGATGCTGAATGAGAAAGATACGAAATGTGAAAGTATTAAAAATTTAATAATAAAATAAGGAAAAAGGCTCATTCTGCATGAAAGAAAACGGGATTTTAGTGCTAATACGTGAAAGAATTCAAGTTAGGGTAAAAAATAATGTTTCTGCGTAAAATACGTTATGTTTTTTTTTTTTTTTAATATATAGATTCTGTATATACATAACAAGAGATATAATAACCTGAACTTATAGGACAGTAAAAAGCAACCTAACCTATATGGATCGACGATGCAGTAAAACTCAACCTAACCTATATCGATCAAGCGATGCAGTAAAGTTTCGAGCTAAATTCCATGGATCTACTTTGCTGTGGCAATGTTTTTCATTTTTTCGGGTAAGATTTTTGCAAGACAGAAAATATCCTGAGACGTCACTGTACTCGTGCGCTGCCAAATGTGCGATGCGTAAAAAAGTACGATATTATTAAAGATTTAATTTTTTTTTATTTTTAATTTTTTTGATTCGAAACGTCACGCAAATTTATTGTTTAGTATCTATAATAACAATATATGAAAAAAGTAAAGCAAAACGTATATTGACTGAGCTACCATGAACTCATATATATATATATATATATATAGTATATATATATATATATATATATATATATATATATATTATATTATATATAATATATTATATTAATATATATATAGTATATAGTATATATAATATTATTATATATATATATATATATATATATTATATATATATATATATATATATTAATATATATATATATATATATATATATTATAATATATATATATAATATATATATATATATAATATATATATATATATATATCTTTTCTTTCTTTCTTTCTCACCTTTCTTTTCCCCAAATTGGGGGTAAGGTGCTGTACAAGCCATCGAAAAGGAAAAGCAGTAGAAGAGAGCATGACAAACGTCGAAAAGAAAGGCCCAGCCTTACCCCCCGCCTCTGTACCATTAATTATATATTATATAATATACATATATATATATATAGTATATATATATATATATATATATATATATATATATTATATATATATCTAAAAAAATATATAGTAGTATATGTATTTATATATATATATTATATATATATATATATATATATATTATATATATTCCTGACCAACAGTTTCTTATCAAAATCAACCTTAAGAAGCTCATACAGCTTCTTACCACCTATAGTTGATTTAATTAACTCGATACGGCTCCCGTGCTATTTGTCACAGAGACGATTATTTCAGGAATGACCATCGCCTTCAGACTTCAGAAACTCGTTCCACTTCTATTTCACTCTAGTACCGTGAAATCACTTTTCTCTGCAGTTCTTCTTGGAAAATATAATAATCTTTCTGATTCCTCTTTTGATCTTTCTCATTCTCGTACTTTGCTAAAAGCGCACTTTTAATTTTGCTTTTTCTCCTTTACTTCATCTTGTTTCTTCCGTCAGTTCCTGAGCTGCCCTAATTTCATATTAAAACGAATTATTAATGTAATTTTGCTTTTAAAATTCCGTTTTAGATTATTTCCGTGCTATTTCCCCATCTCCACTTCCACCTCCGATCCAGACAAATTCACCTGTCTTAAGTTTTATTTTTTTTTATTGAGTAAACAAATAAAAGTTGTGATTTGTGCTGTTCCTCTGAGCTTATTAAATAGAATTCGGAAGGTATTTCTCCTGTGATTCTCAAAACTTGTGCTTCCAAGTTTTCACAATTCCTTGAAAAATTGCTTCATCTCTCCCCTATCAGCTTATATATCCATTCTCCTGGAAGCGTACGCTTATACAACCGTGCTAAAAATTAAGAAATACTCTCATCCATACAACTAACTTCCAATTACTCTAACTTCTATTCTGTTCTATACAAAGGTTTTTTTTTCTTTTTTATTCTCAGAAGGAGTGTTTAGAAATACTAATTTTTCTATCCTTTTATCAGATTACAAGAATGGTGACGCAAGTATGGTAAGTAACGCTTGAATGGATGTTCTTCTCCTTCTCTTTAACCCTTGGTCCTCTTCTCTTCAGTATTTCGGACCAACTTTTGTCTGACTCAAGACTTTTTTATTCATAAACTTTCCTTTTTCAGTATCTATCTATCTCATTATACCATTATTTCTTTTTTTTTTTATTCTCACTTGCTCTATAACTGCTGTAGTACACCATCCATCTTTACATCCATTAATAGTGGTGCTGCTCAAGATTCTCTTCCATGCTCTATATCCAGCTTTTATTCTGAATCATTAATTACCTTCGATCAGTCAATTAATCACCTTTCGACTATTATGTTCAAGACTCCACCTTTTATTGCTCTTTTAATTTTGAAAGACAAATCAACACAAACGAAATTAGCTGATGCTTGGAGGGTATCTATGGAATAATTAACTTGTTGATTTTTCTATTGTTTCTAAATGAGACAGGGAAAAACATGGTAATTTTCATGACCTCAAAAACTAAATTTCTGCAGCTACTCTGAGAAATCTTGCACGCAACTGCAACATCAAAAACACCCAACTCAAACCTTTCGTCTGTCCTTAAAATATTTGGTGTCTAGCTACTAGCTATCTCTCTGCCAAACAAACTTCTGGGTGTTTTCAGGCTAAATAAAAGCTTCACACAGCCCCAGTTCTTTATTTAATATAGAATTGTAATCCATCCTTGCATGGAGTACTTGTCCCACATTTGGGTTGTTCTATTCACGCGGCCCCCCGTGTTGGTTTGTTGCATTCCTCTCATTATATATATATATATAATATATATATAATATATATATATAGATGTCTAATAGTATATATTATATAGTATATATATAATATATATATATATATATATATATATATATATATATATATATATATATATATATATATATATATATATATATATATTTTATGTTTTTATGTTCTATATATTAGCATGTCTAATCGATGATGTCATAGTCATGATGTCATTATTTCGTCATCCTTGCTTGGAGGGTAACTAAAAAAAAATTTTCCTATCTTTGGAATGGAAACTGTTATACCATAAATTCATTTATATATGAAACATATGGTACTAGAAATTTAATTTACCATAACAAAATTAACTATAATAATAAAAAGAGATTTTATTTAAGACCATACAATAAATTAACGATTAAAATGAATTAATTTAGTATCTCGTTCGGTAAAATTAATTGTTTAAACGAAAAAGAAAACGGAGTATTTGGCAACTGTGTTCAATCGAAGGTCACTCGTGACACCAGAGGAATGGCGGGAGTCTATATTTTTTTTTTCTTTTTTATTTTTCTTTCTTATTTATAATTATCTGCGTAGTAAAATTTACCAGTGGTAAATCGGTCACTTTAAACATTAATTATTGTTAATTATAAACATAATAAAAATAAAACAGAAATATTTTAACTTTAATTTATTTATTATCAAAAAATAAATCTAACGTAATAAATAAGTGCTTGGAAACTTTAAAAGAAAAAAAAAAAAAAAAAAAAAAAAAAAAAAAAAAAAAAAAAAAAAAAAAAAAAAAAAACTTTATCTTGTTCTTTTAAAAGTATTTATGCTTGGGGTCACTTTCAAGACACCGTGATGTCATCATTCTGCCTTGAGGGAGGTATATATATGACGTAATCATTGATGATGTCATAATTTCTAAGAAGTTAATTTTAAATGATAAAGAAGAATAATAATATATATAATTTATATATATATATATAATATTTATATATATATATATTATATATATATATATATATATATATATAGTATATATATATATATATATATATATATATATTATATATATATATATATATATAATATATATATATATAATATAGGCTATATATATAATATTATTATATATATATATATATATATATATATATATATATATAATAGGCTATATATATATATATTAATATATATTATAATATATATATATATATATATGATAATATATAATATATATATATATGATATATATATATATTATATATATATATATATAGTATATATATATATATATATATATATATATATAATATATATATATAGTATATATATATATATATATATATTTTATAATTATTATGATTAATTATATTATATTTTATTAATTTTGTTACTAAGCGCTGCCTCAACTGTTGTTAGGGAGTGGGAGTATAAAATTATTATTATTATTTGTTTTCATTAGTAATTATTATTATTATTATTATTATTATTATTATTATTATTATTATTATTATTATTATTATTATTATTATTATTATTATTTTTATTATTATTATTATTATTATTATTATTATTATTATTATTATTATTATTATTATTATTATTATTATTATTATTATTAGTTATTATTATTATTATTATTATTATTATTATTTTATATTTTCAATTGAAGTTTATTTTTTTTATTTAAAATAATGAATTGCAAAATTGATCGAGTTTGAATGTAAATTAAATTTAAAAAACGTTCCACCAAAGTAAAAAATAATGGAATTTTTCAAAACAGTAACAATAATGCTAAATATGAAAAATAACTCCTAGCTAAAACGCAATGAAAACCTTAAAATGGAAATAATAGAATCTTAAATACAATTAATTTGTTTTATTTATTCATTTTTTTAATGAAAGATCACGAGTAAAAGCGTAGAACAGAGGTATGTTTGAGGTGTATGTTTTCGAAGTGTTGTGGAAAGTTCGAGTAGATAAAGTAGATAGAGGAATAATAAATTGAGCTGCTAATGCGCTGAAGACAATAATGTTTTTTTTCCCCTTTCCCCAATTGCAATATGAGAAAGATCAGTTGCTTCAATTAAGGCTACGCTCCTTGCATCAGCCATTTGCAAATGGCTTTCCAAAATTATAAAAATCATAGCCAGAATCATCGGCATATAGACGGGAATGACAGATAAAGTAACGGAAAGATAAGCTAAGATAAGGGATAAGATAAGAAAATTTAACGGGTAGGGTGAAATGAGATAGAGATAGAACAGAACAATGGGGGAACATCACTGTAAATAGATTCAGATAAAACCGTAACTATGGTGGGTGGGTTGAAGGGGTTTGAACTTCTTCCAAGTTATTTAAACTATAAGAATTTTTTTTATGGGCTGTCTCTTTTCATTTTATTTTACAAGAATAATAAAAATAATATTAAAAGCAAATTAAGAGTGTATATTAATAGATATGAAGAAAACATATATGAGCATATAAAACATAAGAAAAACATGTGGTGAAGGTAATCCAACAATATCTGAAGGTGCTAGAAATAAATAGAGACTTTCTGATTGAACAGAGATGATAAAAAGTTTAAGAGGTGCTCAATCTGTTGAAAAATGTCCCCGACATTGTATGTTCATTATTGTTCA
>JABUQX010010561.1:7500-40000 GCA_015478945.1 Trachelipus rathkii
ATATTTGTCAAATAATCGCATGGACTTTAGATTTCTGAACTTTGCACGTACAAGATCAAAGGTTTGAAAGGAGATTAGTAGCGGATTTTGTTTACCGAAAGTGTGATTAAAATATGAATAACAGGAGTAATCTATATTTTTTTGGACATTTGAGATTTAATTTATTATATTCTCAAATATATAGTTGATAGCGCTTGTGATGTGAAGACGTTTTGTGATTGTTTCTCCGAGTGATCTTTAATTATGTCAATTTAGGTTTCAATGTTTTTAAGTGATCTCATTCAAGCATTAATTTTAAATATCTTTGGTGCTATTTTGGTGTTCTTTGCTTTTTATTTTGATTTTTAAATTTTTGGCGGGTGTTTCAATGTTTAATATCTTCAAATGATTGGGATTTCAATGAAATTTTTGCCCTTTAGAATTTTAAGCTAAGTTTTAGTTTATTTAAATTTTTTTATATACATTTTTAGGTATATAGTCTTTTGTGTTCCTTTTTAGTTAATATTTTATAAAATAGTCTATTTTTATGTTTTAATATGAAACCGCCCCTATGTTGGTTTGCGTTTGTTTCATAACTAGTTAGTGCTTGGTCGTGCATTCTCATTTTCACTGCTTTTTATTGTTGTCCGTTTATTTATATATTTATTGTCATTTATCCAAGATTGTCTTGCTTATAATTAGTTTTAATTATTTATACTATTAGAAATTATTGTATACATGAGCTTGTAGGTTAGTTTTAGTTACTTTGTTAGTATACGATCGCTTGGGTGTGCAGGTGTGTGTGCACGCGCTCGTGTGTGTGTATGTGGATTGAGTAAACGTGTAAAGTTTTAACTATTAGTAATTACTGTGTGTGTGAGAGTTTGTCTGTGTATGTGTGGCTTTTGTATGACTATCGACTAGATGTGGGGGTGGGCGCAGGTGGGTGTTTTCTCCGTTGACTTTGCCAACGTGCGTGGCCTACGTGCTAACCATGAATCTGTGGAATATCACCTCTCCAACTCTCAGCCTAACATTTTATTACTGTCTGAGACCCAGCTGGTCAGGGATTCTTTTTCAAATAACTTAATATCTCCAACTATAACGTTTTTTTCTATATCCGATGAATGGTGGAAGTCTGTGCCTATATAAACATAAACACTCCTGTAACATGTCTCGAGAATCTTGAATCTCCAAACTTCGATGTTCTATGGCTTAAAATCGTTCTCCCTACTACTACCATTATCTTGTGCTTGTGCTTCTGCTACTGCTCCCCTAATTTTCGCGTTCTTTTTGACTATCTTACTACTTCTCATGAGACTGTTACTTTCCTTCCCATCCAAATGCCGAGGTCCTCTAATTTAGAGGATTTCAACGTACAACCGAACTGAGTGGTTGGGCTTCTCTCATCACTAATGCAGTGGGGACAAGGAGACCAAAACATTCAGCATTCTCAACGATCTGAAACAGTTAATTAAGGAACCTAAACATGTCCCATATCGACCTAAATAATTCTTGAACGCGCTCGACTTATGTTTCACCACTATCCTTCTCTTTGTAAATAACAAACCATCTTTTCCTCCTATTGTAATGCCGACACAATCTAAATCTTAATTTTAATACTTTTTCTCCAGCAGCTCCACCATGCCCTAAACGTAATTTCTGGCACTTTAATCGGGCTAATTGGGGGGGGGCATTGCGTCGTTTCCTTGCTAACTACTCTTGGAATGAATCCTGCTTTGACTCGGGGATGCTTCGGTCACTGCTGTAAAGGTAGGGGCCGTAATAGCTGATGGGATGAGCAGATTCATTCATCTTCAACTAAATTTCTTTTCTCCTCAAAATCCATGGTTCGATGAGGAATGTTCTCGCTCCATTCAGGAGAGACATGCGTTTCGGGCATGGAAACTCTCGTTTCTTCCTATCACTCTTACTAATTTTCTTTCTGCTCGGAATGTTGTATGGGTTTACTATTCGACAGACTAAGGGACTTTCATTAAAAGAAATGCGCCAACCTGCTTGGTTCTCTACTGATAAAAATATCTGCCCTCTTGCCAAAAACTCTCCACTTTTGTAAATCTGTCTTTCATCCTTTTAACGCTTCTGCTGGTTCTGTAGCTACTCTCCTTCTTGAAAACGCCAATCCGTTCGGCCTCCTTTTTTTCATCTAATCCTAACCTGGACGATTCTGGCACTCTCTCCTCACTACTCTTCTCCTGTCAGGTTTTCACCATGTCCTTTCCTGTGATCAACATGACCGTGTGCATGAGATACTGAATCTATGACGTCAGGAAGGCTAGTGGCCTGGATGGTCATTCCTCCCCGTGTTTTTGAGGG
Organism: Trachelipus rathkii; assembly: GCA_015478945.1. Classification (NCBI taxonomy): domain Eukaryota; kingdom Metazoa; phylum Arthropoda; class Malacostraca; order Isopoda; family Trachelipodidae; genus Trachelipus; species Trachelipus rathkii. Next base: position 9,817 of record JABUQX010010561.1, read on the forward strand.
AGTGTGCTTCTGAGCTGGCGCCTGTCCTCGTTTAACTCTACTTTTTATGTCTTTAATACTAACACTTTTCCCTCTAGGCTTGGAAGCGCTCTTATGTCAACCAATCCAGAAAAAGGTAGCCGTTCTGATCTTCTAACTATGCCTATAGCTCTACTTGGTATGTCTATCTAAGTCTATAAAATCTTCTTAATTTGATTTCCTGATTTCTGGAAGTCTATTCCCTTCTTTCAGATCATCAGTATGGTTTTCGACGTTCGAAGTCAATTGGTGACATACTTTCCTTTCTAATTGATTTATGGTCTTCTGCCTTAAACTATGGGGAGTCTTTCGTGGTGGCGCCTTTGACATATCCAAGCTTTGACCGGTATGGCAGCACGTCCTGCCCATTTATCGAGGTCTCTCTTCCTTTGGGTTTCCTCCTTCTTTTGCTTACTCATGTCTAAGTTTTTTCTCTCTGATCGCTTCCATATCAAGCACTCGTTGATGGAGGCGTCCTCTTCTGCCTTTCTGTAAATTGTGGGTTCCTCAAGTTCTGTTTATCTCCTCAGCTGTACTTCTAAATCTGGTTCGCTCTTATGCCGATGACTCAACCCCCATTTTCTACTCAATTTTTCAATCTGCTCCATCTTTTTGCATCTAGAGTATGCCTCTCGTCTTCAGCTTTCCGAATTCTATTCTTGCCGATCTGGATGAATTTCCCGGTAGGGGGCCACCGCAACCTTGTAAAATTCACCTCTTTAAAAACTCAAAACCTTCCTTTTTACAAATCCTCCTCCCCCCCCTCCTTCTCCACCTACCTCCCAACTTCCTATTTTCTTCGACGGCCCTAACGTCTCACCTGTGATACATAAACATTCTTGGTCTCAACATAAACACAAAGTTTGCCTTAGGAAACCTCATATTACATGGTTGCTAAGGTGACCTCAAAGAGGCTGGAAGTTCTGTTCTGGTTTCGGGAACTGAGCCTCTAGGGATGGGTTTACTCCAGTTATATAGGGCTTTTTGCCCCCTTGTATGGACGTACTGTTCTCGACATCTGGGGGGGGGGTCCGGCTCTAACCTCTCTGTTGGATAGGGTTGAGTCAAGCTAAGAAGAACTAATAAACTGTCCTCTCTTTCAAAACTCATCTTGACCTCTATCTCTGCGCGTAACGTTGGGCACTATCTCTTTTCTATAGGTACTAAGCGGCATGCTCGTGGGAGTTTGACCTCTCGTAATTCCATCCACCCTGCATTGCCGCTCGTACCACAGGGGTGCCTGCTTCTCGCATGAATATTTGCGTGAGTATTGAAAACCCCAGACTTGTTCGTTGTTGTGCCTTCTTCTTTCCAGCTACTTCTGTTCTGTTGAAACTTCTTGCCTTCATCTGTTTTTGCTGCTGCTGAATTTAATCTTCCCCTCTTTAAAGCCCACGTTTGCGTCACCTGAGAGATTTGCGTTAACCTAGGGTTTGGGTGGGTTTTTTTCCTGTTTTATCCTCTGCCCCCTCCTTGAAAAGGGCCCAGCCCGTGAGTGGTGGTTAACTGTAATATATATATATATATATATATATATATATATAATATATATATATAATTATTATATATGTATATATTTGTCTCGGTATAATATATATTATATTTTATATTATATTGATTATAAACAATAAATATTTTATCTACATATATATATATATATATATAATATATATATATAATGTATATATATATATATATATATATATATATACTATATGCACTGATATACACCATCTAGGTGTGTAATATTTTTGCATAGTTACAATAGCATGTCTGTCATACACGTACAAAGTTGTGTAAAGAGGCCTGAACTTCCATATCCTCATGGCACCCTTATAAATGTCCGTTAAAATACTACCTGTTGTTGAGGAGCTTTGGACTGCTTAAAAAGCATTTGAGTTTTCATAAACCGGCTGGCATTCTTGCCCAACCTCGGAAGGAGCAGTTGAGAGAGCCTCGACATCGTACGTAGGTCGGACGTGGGTCCTGTCCTACGTTTGATCCTTTATAATATTCAAATAATATAAAAAGAAATACTAATTACCATAAAGTTATTACAACTATTTGTGCTTGATAATAGAAAGAAGAAGAAGAAGAAGAAGAAGAAGAAGAAGAAGAAGAAGAAGAAGAAGAAGAAGAAGAAGAAGAAGAAGAAGAAGAAGAAGAAGAAGAAGAAGAAGAAGAAGAAGAAGAAGAAGAAAAGAAGGAGGAGTTATTTTCAAGAAATAAATTGTAATAAATTCGTAATCACATGTTTTACAAGGTTTATTTCTATACATTCAATGACTCTCTTTGATATATTACATTGATTAATTACCGATTACTGCCCGATTGGCAAGAAACTATAAATCATTCCATGCAAAATTTCTGTAAAATAAACAATCGTGATTAATTACTTTTTCATTACCCCAATCAATCATCAATCCTACATGGGTATTTCGCATGTATATATTTTATACAATGGCATTAACTTTCATGGCCAATACTGAGTGTAATACAGTCAGGGACCCTAGGTGATGCATCTCTTTTTGCATTCGTCTATCCTATCGTTCAGTGCTTTTCGATAAGGTGAAGCAGGAATCCATTTTTTAAGTGTTTGTGCTTTTAAGTTTACTGATAGCAAATGTAACTGTTCACGCCTAGTTGAAGAATATACAACTCTGTGAATACTCTGTTAGATTCATCTGACCACATAACAACATTCCTCTGGTATTTTAGTCCATAGTAATGTTCTTTTTCGGAAGAACCAACAATCACGATTCATTTCTTTATCATAGTGATGGATCACTGATATTTATGTTTTATAGAACATTCTTCGATATAAAAGGAAAATAATTCTTTCTAAAAATCTAATCACTTCCGTCCAGCTTTTGGATTTACTTGCTGAGGTTACAATTTCCATATAACAATTTAGCAAAACATTGTGAACTTTTTTCTACCACATATAACATTGTTCCTTGGAATATCAATGATCACTTGAAAACTCAATACTAATAGAAATAAAATTGTTTTGGGCACGGCTGTCTAATATTTGACCAAATCTGTAAAATATGTAATAAATGTTATAATAAATAAATTAAATAATTTATTTATTATTCTTTGATTAATTTATTTCATATATTTCATTTAATTTCTTTACTGTTTTTTAGTTTCTCCCCCGCAAGGCTTTTCTAATGGCAGAACTAAGAAGCTGCCATTCTGAAGAGTAATAAACCTTTCTGACGTTTGATAGTAAAAAGATTTACAATGGCCACCGTACGGATAAAAATTAATATATAACATATAACATTCTGGTGTCGTTGGATCAAGATGTGTTTACAACTAGAAGGACAGATATGAGGTAAAAGAGCAGGGAAAGACATCTAGATAGAGAAGATATCTAGAAGATTGGAAACTGATTACGAAGTTGAAAGGAACATGTTGAAGTATAGAACATGCACATCGACTTCCCACAAGACAGTAAGAGCCTTTTCTTGAAAAAAATAATCGAATTAAAATATTTTCGCAATATTAATTTGAAAATTTTAGAAATTAGAAAAAATTAAGGTTCATGTTAATAAATCCTTACGTTTTTCTCTAACTCATAAAATTTAAGGTTGAAATTTTTATCAGAACGTTAGTTCAAATTTTTAACAATGGTATGTTTAGAAAAGATTTACTTACAATTAATGGTAATTATATTTAATGGATATTTTTATTTTTTTTTAATTGTCAACATTACATTGCCTTTTTAAATAGATATATATAATATATATATATATATATATATCATTATATATATATATATATATATATTAAGCTATATAGTATTATAATATATATATATCTATTATAATAATATATATATATTATATATTATTATATATATATAATTTATATATTACGTTATATATATGTTTAAAATTTCTGCTAATGATCCTTTACTATTCTTCAAATAGATTTTTTTCACTTCATTTCTTTTACTCCTGCGCATACTTCTCAAAATATTATGACATCAATCATCTTTGCTTTCTGTTCATTTACTTTTTGTTTTTTTAGTTTTATATTTAAAACACTCCCACGTACTTTCTTTCCACCGTCATGTTTGTTCACCAATGCATATTGGATTAAATAGCACAAATTATTATTATTTGTCAATAATTTTATTTTTATCTTTAATAAATTCAACTTTCTTATCTAATGCATATAACCTGATCTACCCCCATAATCTAACCTAGCGTAACCTAATATACATAACTAACATAACCTACCTAACCTAACTAATAACCAACTAAGATAACCTACCTACGCTAACGCTAACGGCTAATCCTAACTAGACATAACCTAACATTAACCGTAGGCCTAACCCCTAACACCATAACGCTGCATAACGTAACTAACGCTAAGGTAATTCAAATTTCAAATTAAAAATAATGATTTATCTTACCTCCCGCAAGAGTTATTGAATTTAACACACAATGGTTGACAAATATTTAATTCCCTCTTTGTTTTAATGTAATGTTATTAATACCTAAAGAAACATAAATAACAAATAATTAAAAATATTGAAGAGTTCAAATGAACGTTAATTTTGATGGGAAATACAGTTAATAATAAATAAATTGTTTAAAAAACTTACAATATAAAAAAATTTGAAAAGCAAAAGAATTTAAAAATTTATCGAGCTTATATTAGTGTAATATTGAGATAACTCGAATTTAGTTTTATTTTTTTTTTACTGTTTTCATTGTTAACAAAACTTCACCAAAGAACGGAAGAAAAAATTAACATGACCCAAAATTAACATTAATCAACGTTAAATTTTAAAAACTGTGAAGTAACAAATGTTTATTGATACGTGTTCTTTTGCAAAAATATAATTATGATCAATGACAAATTAGGATTCTTTTTTGCTCGAATATTGATAATTATATCATAGAAGTTTGTAATACCATGACACCAGAATCAGATAGTCTCTCAAATGGACTCTCGATTAAAAAGGTTTTGTGGCTCGGAACATCCTACAGCTTTTCGTCTTCACTTGCACAGTGGTCGTTTAACGTATCCAAATACCTGAAGCTGACGCCTCCCCCCCAAACATATGTGTTCTATACAATCTAGTAATAATAACGATAATTAGTGCTAACAGTTATAGTGATAATAGTGATAGTTATTAATTAGTGTTATTAATGTTATTGATAATAGTGCTCGTGTTTAGTGAAGATAATTTATAATGCTCGGTCTTAGGGTTACAGAAAAGGGTGGCCTGGAACTAAAAATATTATTTTAATGAATGGTGTACTGTCATATATGTTAGTAAACGACTAGGTTAAAGTATTTATGTATGTATATGTGTATATATGTATTTTTTTCTTTTTAAGTATGTTATATTTATTTATTTAAAAGCGCCCGGTAGCTCAGTGTTAGAGCACTCTCCATACAAAGCGAGGGGTCCCAGGTTCGCAACTGGTCGGGTGGGAGAATGTGCAGCTATTCTCTCCTTGGGCTTGGCTTCCGTCCTGCTCGGCACGTTAATTGAGTACACCCCCTCCTAGATTAGGGCTCTGCCCGTGAGTGGTGGTGTTTATCTCTGTAAAAAAAAATAAAATAAAAAATAAAAACTAAAGTCAGAAAAAAGAAAGAGAAGAAGGTTTGTATATGTATACTAAAAATAATGAAATCTGAGTTCTGCGGTGGGGTTCTAAAATGGAGAATAGGAAGTGGGAACTAAAAATTCTTTCTTCCTCCATAGGAATCTTTGAACCCTTATATCCTATTCAGACTATGAAGATATTACAAAAAAATTAAAAAAAAGGTAAAAATTCTGTTTCCTCTCAATCTTCGAAATTAGAAAATAATTTTTTTTCAGGTGTGGTATATATAGTTTTAGTTTGTATTTTGAAATCATAAATTTTTTTTAATATCCAAAACTGTTTCCACAAGATTGATAACACTTCTTCGAGGCCCTTAAATAGATAGTTTCTAGCCCCTTCTCGAAAGGGAATTTTGTAACGGCATCATAAAACATCATTTTCAACAAAAAAGTAACACATTCCCGGAAAAAAGCTTCGATTTTCCTTGAATTTTTCCTTCCTTCTTCTCAGTCAAGGAAGTTTAAAACTAAGGAAAGATTTTGCAGGCAATTCTTGCGTCATGTGGATAACCTATTAGGGTTTGCAGGGCCTATTCTTCTTACAATTGAAATTTTGAGGGGATGCCCTAAAAGGGAACTCTATTCCCATCGGAACTTCGAAATTTACATTTAGGAATATTAAAGAAAATACATTATTACAAATATTCATATAAATAGAAAATGAGAAAACACCATTATAGAGACTGATATGTTATTGATAGTTAGAAATCTTGTATAGGAAACATCAAAATTTTAAAGTCCAAAGCAGACCATAAAAATATAAGAAATATCTAAATTTAACCCTTTTCCCATAAAAAGAATTCGTAAAATAAGCAAAAAGAATTTCATCTATTTTCGTGAATATTTCAAATTCCATTTTTTTGATTAATTTGCTACGTTGTTACATAAATGATATATATATATATATATATATATATATAATTATATATATTATATATATAGTATATATATATATATATATATATAATATATATATATATATATATATATATATATATATATATATATATATATATATATATATATATACATATTGGAGGTATTGTATTTTTCTTTTCTTCTTGTTTCTCCATTTTACAGGTAGTTGATTGTGTGTTTATTTTTATGGTCTTTCGTAATAACTTCGTTTTACGTTGAAGATACCGAAAGAGACAGCTACTTGCTAAGTTGTTTCGCTTTTGATGACGTCTCTTACACCCTAGGAAGCTATGTTTTACGCTTGCTTATCGAGATTAAAGTACCAATAATAGTAAAATTGTTAGAGCCCTTTTTTCAATTGTCTTAATAATGGAGAGTTAAAACAATTTTTTATTGGATTTCTTTATTCGTATTTATTAAAATGTACATCATAATATATACAAAATTCTTGTTGCAATGAGAAATTGTAGAGCAATAGTCCAATGATGGAAAAGTTCAAGAATCCAAAATTAATGAAATTTTTGCGCTGGAGCGTTAAATTTAGCGCGAAATTCCGCTATATATCAAATAACAAAAACGATCGAAAAATTCCACATGTGACCAATAACATTATAAAAAACATAATATTATAGTAAAAGACATTATATAGTAACATATTACAATGAGAATTATAAATAATACAGATTACAACCACATTTTTATGTTTTAAAACAAAATCGATATATTACAGTCTATAAATGTTATGCCATCGTTTAAATTTTCTCTGTCGTTTATTAAAGAAAAATTATTCTATGTTTAAACTATACTATTTTAATTAATATATAAACACTTTTAAATCTTAAGTATTCTCAGCACTTTAAACACTGTTATTTTGGATGCTGCACAATACTCTGCTCCCAAAAAGCGGGAGCATTAAACGCTAAATTAAACACTAAAATGCACTTTTGTTCATGTTGCTCAGTAGATGAAGTGGTCATCATTGAAGGCGAACCAGCCACTGAATAAGCATGTTGAAACTTGACGTTGATTTCTCTGGTGCGATATGAATCACAAAGAAGAATGCAGATTGAATGAAGATATATACAGTGACATTGGTATGAGATCCCCCATTGTAATAAAAATATCACTATATTTAAAAGGATTCCTCTCCATTCCTCTAAAATAACTAATATATATATATATATATATATATATATATATATATATATTTTATATATATATATATATATATATATATATATATATATATATATATATATATATATATATATATATATATATATATATTATCAGTGACATGTGGCCCTACATTATATTGTACATGCTATCAAATATGTACCTATGATGAATCAATTCATCAGGTTATCCATCCATATATAGTAGCAGTGGTATGTGGTTCCAAACTGATTTTGGCGTAATACCATATTTGGATGAATATTTCTTCTAACCAGAGAGCAGTAAAAGACAAAATGGAAGTTCATGTGAAGATGTAATCTGTGAGTCCTTCCGTAGAGAGAGAGAGAGAGAGAGAGAGAGAGAGAGAGAGAGAGAGAGAGAGAGAGAGAGAGAGAGAGAGAGAGAGAGAGAGAGAGAGAGAGAGAGAGAGGGAGAGAAAGAGAGAGAGAGAGAGAGAGAGAGAGAGAGAGAGAGAGAGAGAGAGAGAGAGAGAGAGAGAGAGAGAGAGAGAGAGAGAGAGAGAGAGAGTAGTTAGTAATCATAGTGTCGACGGAAATAGATACGTTAATGTGAGAGTGGTAGGAGTGAATTTTAAAGGTGTGACTATGATCCCGTCTTCAACCAGTCTGCATATTGTTTGAAGGTTTTCGTTATTGTGACATCTTGAAGTTGATATTAGTGACGACGGAAACAGCTATGTTAAACTGAGGCAGGTAGTCCTGGGTATTAACTGCGATTGATGTTCACATCTTCACTGGTCAGCATAGTGTTTGTTGTCGTAACCCTATAGAATTGTTATTAGTTCTTCGTGACTTCTAAAGGTGGGGTTCCATGTTGATGCCGGATGTTTCAGAGAGTATTGATAGTTATCTTGAAGGCTATGATTATTCTTCTTCAATCTTGCCTTCTGCGGTAGGTTGCTGGTGTTTTGAACATATTTTCTTGAGAGGGTGTTCGACTTCTGGTTCACCATTATATAGTAGAGGTGTTGTAGTTTTCTTTTCTTCTTGTTCTTCCACTTTACAGGTAGTTGATTGTGTATTTTTGATAGTTATTCGTAATGGCTCTGTTTTACGTTGAAGAGATATAATGAGACAGTTACTTGCTACGTTGTTTCGCTGTTGATGCAGCCTTTTTCACCTTAGGAAGCTGTCTTATGATGACTACCCGAGACTAAAGTAAAATTGTTAGAACCCTTTTTTTCAATTACCTCTATTGTGGAGAGTTAAAATAACTTTTTACTGGATTCCTTGATTCGCATTTATTATAAAAAAAAAAGTACATCATAATATATACAAAATTATTGTTGTAATACATAATTGTAGAATTTTTTTAAGTATAAAATGATATCTATAAATCTCTTGTTACATCTGAGCTCTGTGGAATAGTCCACGAATCCAAAATTAATGACATTTTTGCGCTGGAAGGTCAAATTTAGTGCATAAATTCCATATATTAAATAAATAAAAAGATCGGAAATTTCACATAATGTAACCAATAACATTAAAAACGAATCACAAGAAAAAAATACATTTTATTTCCTATATTATTATCGATTGCAAAGAAATTGTTTTTAGAACAAAAATTAATGTATTCTGTAATTTTAATTAGCATTACTCATAATAATTTCTATATTACCGTAATTACTATAGCGATTATAAGCAAAAAACTATTTAACTAATATATATATATATTTCTATTATGCACGCGTAAAACGATATAATTAAATTTTTTTACTCTTAAAATAAAAACCATCTTACCCGAGAAATAGGTCGTCCACTAATTTGCCTATTAAATTAGACAAATCAATAGATGTGGTTTCTAAAATATATATATATATATATATATATATATATATATATATATGTTAAGTTATATATATATATATAAGTATATATATCAGTGGCGTACCTTGAAGATTATAGTTGGGTGGAAGTTTGTATATATATATATATATATATATAGGAATATAGTATATATAGAAGAAGATATATATATATATATATATATATATATATATATATATATATATATATATATATATATATATATATATAGAGAGAGAGAGAGAGAGAGAGAGAGAGAGAGATCGAAAATTTTTCTTTCATGTTTGGTAAGTTTATCTGCAATAGCTTCTTCACGTGTGGGAAGTAAGCGAAAATTAGAGAGAGAGAGAGAGAGAGAGAGAGAGAGAGAGAGAGAGAGAGAGAGAGAGAGAGAGAGAGAGAGAGAGAGAGAGAGAGAGAGAGATTCCAAAATTCTTCTCGCATTTGCAAAATTTATTCGTACGCTTCATTTAAATGAGCGAAAAATTTTCGTACCTGTGAATTTTCGTATCTTTTCGCTCATACTGTAGCAAGGTATGATGCCTGGCCTGGCCCAATATAATACTATTTGAAATAGAAGATTTATATGCTCCCATAGCTTACAATTTTACTCTTAAGAACAAAGTAGGAAGAAAAATTTCCAAATGAATTTAACTATAATAATTGTTATTACTAAAGTAGTTGCTTTTCTTTAAATTTTTTTTAAAAATCAGTTTCTTTTATCACTTTCATATAAAATTGTAATAATTTAGTTAACTTTGCCATTTAAATTATTTTATTAAAAAGACTCAAAAATATTGGGTTGGAGCTACCTACCCTGCCTACCCTATGTATTCGCCCCTTTGATATATATAATATTAGTTATATATATATATATATATATATATATATATATATATATATATATATATATATATATATATATATATATATATAGAGAGAGAGAGAGAGAGAGAGAGAGAGAGAGAGAGATAAAAAAAAAAGAAGACTTCTTTTTTTATTATGAGCAAAAGAAACCAGCTATTTTCTTGTTGTTTTGTTTTTTAATAATTATATATATATATATATATATATATATATATATATATATATATATATATATATATATATATATATATATATATATATATATATATATATATATATATATATAAGATACAATTGACTTGTGTCCACATATTTTTTAAAACCTCAATTAAAAATCAAGGCAGTACCTCTGGACGCTTGTGATAAGGAGTCGAGTGGAAGGTAACACTATATCTTTTTAGGTCTACTATACCTAAACTAACTAGATTTCTATCAGGCTTCTTGTGATTATATTCTGGTAATTTATATATGGATCCAAGTTCTGAGATGACTTCAGAAACTTTGCTAATAGCTGTAAGAGCAGCTTAGACATTCTGTGAGGGATTATTTTACTCTTTAGAATTAAATTATTTTACATTTAAAATAGTCACTGATATCAATTTTACATATTTTACATTTTTCATTCTTCCTTTATTTCCAAACAGTTTTAATAATGCTGATATAAATAATATACAAAATGAGTGTTTTGTTTATTGGGATAGCAATGTTGTTTATGAAAATTTCATTTATAACATTTGTTGACAATATGCCTCTTAAAATAAACAAAACTGTGCTCCTTTTAAAGAAAATTGGCCAAGTTGAGATCTGTAATATTTGCGGAGCAAATTGAATAAAAATATCGAAGCAATAATTCATAATAAATTTAATGGGATTCTGGAAATTCCTGAAAATCAATTTGTTTTTTTTACTTTCGAAAATATATATACCTCCCTCAAGATTGTCTTCAGTAATGAAGCACCCTCCCCTGGGAATTTTTTGCACCTTTACTTAAACCCTTTGACGAAGCTGAAAATACTTTATATTTTCCAATGAAACATTAATGTATTTTAAAATCATTAAAAAGTTCGTAATGAAGGTCAAATCCCCATACCCGTTTCACATTATCTTTTGGAAGATATAAATCATTCAAAACGATTTGCATTTGCTATGAAAGTAAGAACCTATTATAAAAGATTTCTTTTAGTAATTGCAAAATCCTTTCTATCAGAGTTTAAGGCATTTGCAAAACATTTTTCCTGAGGAGGCTAGAAGGTGCCTCAATTAACGAAACTCACCAATGGTTTAAGCAAGAACAACATTAACCAACGACTTTCACTTATAACACCATAAGAAAGAAAATGAATAACTGAGAAAGTTGATTAACTGTTATTAAATTGTTTGATGCGATGAATTAAAGAAGGTTTAACCTAAGCCTTCTTAGTATAAAGCTCAAAGTGAGAAGAAATGTAATCTGTAGGAAATAATCAAGATTAACGTTGACAGATAGAGATGAATCATTTAACCATGCAATGGTAAAAGCTTGTAAGCACGAGTTTTGAATCCAACTAAAAAGTACCATCAGAACCTTAAACAGCATTTTTAGAGGAAATTCATTTCAAACTGATTTATTATTCATTATTAGACATAGATGATTGAAGGATTGTAACGGAATCATATAATCATAAATCATAATATTATATAATCATATAATCATAAATGTTTCAGCGAAGATTTCAGATTTAGCAGATAAGACATAACACTCTCTCTTAGTATTAAGATGAGCGAGAGAGAAAAAGAGAATAAGAAAAAATAATGACATTTTTAGTATAATTACAACGTTAGCCATACGAATTGAGATAGGTAGAGTGTAATTAGGAGGTAAAGGTCTGAGTGGTGGGCCTTGTCAGTTTTATCAGAAAGAAAGGTAACAGTCGAGCCGTCAGAAAATGAAGTTGGAAAGAGGAAGAAGCAAAGTTGGAATTGATATTTTTAGCAAAATGTCAGAAAGAATGTTTAGAGGAGAGACTAGAAAGATTATTACATTTTCTACGGAGAAATTTTTTTAGTGTAACTAACGGAAAATAGATTTTGCCCGATTCCCAAACGAAATATTAATATTATGAGTCTCTGGAACTGCAAGACGACGGAAATTCCTGAAAGCAATCCTTTGACCAAGGTTGAGAGCTGTAATTTTTTTGACAGCTCCGGCAACATCATTTTAAAATACCAGTCTCCGACTCCGGCTCCGGCTCCTTTCCTGTTCCTGCTCCATCATTTTATAAAATAATTCTTACTTCGGCTTCAACTCTGAACCCCTTTATTTGTAGTAAAAAAATTAATTCCATCCTGTTTCGGGTTGACTCAACTTTTTTTTCTTTGACTCTGGCTCACCATAAATCTTGCGATTCCGGCACTTGGCTCTAGCTCCGACTCCGCAACACTGTTTGCAAAGAGTAATACGAGGAAATGCAACGTTAAGCGTAAACGATTCTTGATATTATAAGGAGTACATCTGCGACTCAGTAATAACTTTGAGATCTGCAGACTTACTAGGTTTCACTACACTTCGTATCTGGGAGAGTTGGAACCTACTTCGTGAATCATACCCTAGACATTTTTTACAACTTATACTGTTTTATTTTGTGTTATTTAATAAACGAATTCCGGGAGTTGTCACGCTGTTATTGACGGAATCCCCATCTTGTGACAATATATATATATATATATATATATATATATATATATATATATATATATATATATATATATATATATAAAAAGATATATATATATATATATATATATATATATATATATATATATATATATATATATATATATATATATGTATATATTATGATTTAATTTGGGGATAAATCATACTCGGCCTTCAATCTGACTTCTTTTACTATTCTTTTCAGAAGATACATTTACTGACATCATCTCTGCCTATAAATATATATATATATATATATATATATATATATATATATATATATATATATATATATATATATTTTATTAAATTTATTATTTTCATAGTATTTTATGTTATTATATATATATATATATATATATATATATATATAAGTTAGAAAGAGAAACAAAATAAAATTACTAGTAATACTTAGAAAAGAAACGAATGCAAAAAGTCGTTAACAAAAATTATTACATAAAATAAATAATGATAATTTAATTGCATTTCTTTATATTTAAATAATTAACACAAAAACAGAATTTATAATAACACACATAAAAATCAGAATTATTTAATTAGGGATTTCTAATCCTCCACAATAATAATAATAATAATAATAATAATAATAATAATAATAATGATAATAATAATAATAATAAAAATAATAATAATACTTTCATTACTACTACTACTACTACTACTACTACTAAAACTAACAATAACAAACTAACAACAACAACAACAACAACAATTGTAATAATAATAATAATAATAATAATAATAATCATAATAATAATAATAATAATAATAATAATAATAATAATTAATAATAATAATAATAATAATAATAATAATAATAATAATAATAATAATAATAATAATAATAATAATAATAATAATAATAATGTGTCAAAAATTTTTTTTACTTGTTTGCAAAGTATACGAGAAATATAAAAATTCTTACCAAAAAAAAAAAGGAGGAGTAGGTTGGTATGACCGGCGGCTTTGGCTTCTAAGACGTTATTGAAAAAAAAGGAGCAAAACTTGCAATTATATAGAAAATGGAGAGCTAGAGACTGGGAATAGGAACAGATAATTGTTAGGACTTTGGGTTTAAGAAAAATGTGTAAAAAAAATAATAAAAAAAAGAAAATATATATTTGTCAAATAATCGCATGGACTTTAGATTTCTGAACTTTGCACGTACAAGATCAAAGGTTTGAAAGGAGATTAGTAGCGGATTTTGTTTACCGAAAGTGTGATTAAAATATGAATAACAGGAGTAATCTATATTTTTTTGGACATTTGAGATTTAATTTATTATATTCTCAAATATATAGTTGATAGCGCTTGTGATGTGAAGACGTTTTGTGATTGTTTCTCCGAGTGATCTTTAATTATGTCAATTTAGGTTTCAATGTTTTTAAGTGACATCATTCAAGCATTAATTTTAAATATCTTTGGTGCTATTTTGGTGTTCTTTGCTTTTTATTTTGATTTTTAAATTTTTGGCGGGTGTTTCAATGTTTAATATCTTCAAATGATTGAGATTTCAATGAAATCTTTGCCCTTTAGAATTTTAAACTAAGTTTTAGTTTATTTAAATTTTTTTATATACATTTTTAGGGATATAGGGTTCCTATCTTTTGTGTTCCTTTTTAGTTAATATTTTATAAAATAGTCTATTTTTATGTTTTAATATGAAACCGCCCCTATGTTGGTTTGCGTTTGTTTCATAACTAGTTAGTGCTTGGTCGTGCATTCTCATTTTCATGGCTTTTTATTGTTGTCCGTTTATTTATATACTTATTGTCATTTATCCAAGATTGTCTTGCTTATAATTAGTTTTAATTATTTATACTATTAGAAATTATTGTATACGTGAGCTTGTAGGTTAGTTTTAGTTATCTTGTTAGTATACGATCGCTTGGGTGTGCAGGTGTGTGTGCACGCGCTCGCGTGTGTGTATGTGGATTGAGTAAACGTGTAAAGTTTTAACTATTAGTAATTACTGTGTGTGTGAGTTTGTGGGTGTTTGTCTGTGTATGTGTGGCTGTTTGTATGACTAGTCAGAGTAGATGTGGGGGTGGGTGCAGGTGGGTGTTTTCCGTTGACTTTGCCAACGTGCGTGGCCTACGTGCTAACCATGAATCTGTGGAATATCACCTCTCCAACTCTCAGCCTAACATTTTATTACTGTCTGAGACCCAGCTGGTCAGGGATTCTTTTTCAAATAAACTTAATATCTCCAACTATAACTTTTTCTATAATTTCCGACTGAATGGTGGAGTCTGTGCCTATATAAACATAAACACTCCTGTAACATGTCTCGAGAATCTTGAATCTCCAAACTTCGATGTTCTAGGGCCTAAAATCTTTCTCCCTACTACTACCATTATCTTGTGCTTCTGCTACTGCTCCCCTAATTTTCGCGTTCTTTTTGACTATCTTACTACTTCTCATGAGACTGTTACTTCTTCCCATCCAAATGCCGAGGTCCTCTATTTAGAGGAATTTCAACGTACACACACTGAGTGGTTGGTCTCCTCTCACACTTAATGCAGTGGGAGGAGACCAAAACATTCAGCATTCTCAACGATCTGGAACAGTTAATTAAGGAACCTAAACATGTCCCAGATCGACCTAACCAATTCTTGAACGCGCTCGACTTATGTTTCACCACTACTCCTTCTCGTTGTAAATACACCATCTTTCCTCCTATTGGTAACTCTGACCACAATCTTATATCTCTTAACTTTAATACTTTTTCTCCAGCAGCTCCACCATGCCCCAAACGTAATTTCTGGCACATTAATCGGGCTAATTGGGGGGGGGGCATTGCGTTGTTTTTTGCTTACTACTCTTGGAATGAATCCTGCTTTGACGGGGGATGCTTCGGTAACCGCTGTAAAGGTAGGGGCCGTAATAGCTGATGGGATGAGCAGAGGTTCAATTCATCTTCAACTAAATCTTTTTCTCCTCAAAATCCATGGTTCGATGGAGCTTGTTCTCGCGCCATTCAGGAGAGACACATGCTTATCGACAGGAAAAACTCTCGTTCTCCTATCACTCTTACTAATTTTCATTCTGCTCGGAATCTTTGCAGGGTTACTATTCGACAGACTAAGCGGACTTTCATTAAAAGAAAGTGCGCCAACCTGCTTGGTTCTCCTACTGATAAAAATATCTGCCCTCTTGCCAAAAACATCTCCAACAACTTTTGTAAATCTGCCTTTCCTCCCCTTAATCGCTCTGATGGTTCTGTAGCTAACTCTCCTTCTGAAAAGGCCAATCTCTTCGGCCTCCTTTTTTCATCTAATTCTACCCTGGACGATTCTGGAACTCCTCCTCCTACTCCTTCTCCTCTCAGGTTTCCCATGTCCTTACCTGTGATCACACATGACCGTGTGCATGAGATACTGAGATCTATGAACGTCAGGAAGGCTAGTGGCCCGGATGGCATTCCTCCCCGTGTTTTGAGGGAGTGTGCTTCTGAGCTGGCGCCTGTCCTCGTTTAACTCTACTCTCTATGTCTTAATACTAACACTTTTCCTCAGAGTTGGAAGCGCGCTTATGTTCAACCAATCCAGAAAAAAAGGTAGCCGTTCTGATCCTTCAAACTATCGCCCTATAGCTCTCACTTGTATTCTATTTAAAGTCTATGAAACTCTTCTTAATTCTGATTTCCTGGATTATCTGGAGTCTCATTCCCTTCTTTCAGATCATCAGTATGTCCTTCGACGTTCGAAGTCAATTGGTGACATACTTTCCTTTCTAATTGATTTATGGTCTTCTGCCCTTAGGAACTATGGGGAGTCTTTCGTGGTGGCGCTTAACATATCCAAAGCTTTTGACCGGGTATGGCATACGTCGCTGCTCTCGAGTCTCTCTTCCTTTGGGTTTCCTCCTTCTCTTTGCTTACTCATGTCTAGTTTTCTCTCTGATCGCTCCATATCAGCACTCGTTGATGGAGCGTCCTCTTCCTCCTTTCCTGTGAATTGTGGTGTTCCTCAAGGTTCTGTTTTATCTCCTCAGCTGTACTTCTAACTCTGTTCACTCTTATGCCGATGACTCAACTCTCCATTCTTCTACTCATTTCAAATCTGCTCCATCATTTGCATCTAGAGTTGCCTCTCGTCTTCAGCTTTCCGATTCTATTCTTGCCGATCTGGATGAATTTCCCGGTAGGGTCATCCGCAACCTTTGTAAATTCAACTAATTTAAAACTGAAAAGTTTAACATCTCCCTCTCAAACACCTCCCAACCTTCCTATTTTCTTCGACGGCCCTAACGTCTCACCTGTGAATAACAGAAACATTCTTGGTCTTAACATAAACAATAAATTATCTTGGAAACCTCATATTACAATGGTTGCTAAGGTGACCTCAAAGAAGCTGGAAGTTCTGTTCAAGTTGCGGGAATTTTTTTTTCTCTGAACAGTTACTCCAGTTATATAAGGGCTTTATTCGCCCTTGTATGGAGTACTGTTCTCACAGGGGGGGGGTTCCGGCTCTACCCTTCTATTGGATAGGGTTGAGTCTAAAGCTAAGAGACTAATAAACTGTCCTCTTCTTTCAAACTCTCTTGACCCTCTATCTCTGCGACGTAACGTTGCGCACTATCTCTTTTCTATAGGTACTGAAGCGGCAAATGCTCGGGGGAGTTGACCTCTCGTATTCCACCCACCCTTGCATCTCCCCTCGTACAAAAGGGGTGCCCTTGCTTTCTTGCTGAATATTGCGTGAGTTGAAAACCCAGACTTGTTCGTTGTGGTGGCTCTTTCTTTCCAGCTACTTCTGTTCTGTGGAACTCCTTGCCTCTTCTGTTTTTCTGAAACAAAAATCTTCCCTATAAAAGCCCACGTCTGCGCTCACCTGACAGATTTGCGTTAACTAGGGTTTGAAGTGGGTTTTCTGTTTATCTTTGCCCCTCCTTGAAAAGGGCCAGCCCGTGAGTGGGTGGTTTAAACTGTAATATATATATATATATATATATATATATATATATATATATATATATATATATATATATATATATATATATAATATACTATAATCAGTGGCGTAGCTAGATGTTTTTGCATGGGAGGCAAGATATATATATATATATATATATATAATAATATTATAATATATATATATTATATAATTCATCTCTAGAGATAAATATATATATGATATATATAATATATATAATATATATATATATATATATATATATAATATATATATATATATAATATAATATTAATAATAATAAAATAATAATAATATAATAATAATAATAATAATAATGAATAATAATTAATAATAATAATAATAATAATAATAATAATAATAATTTAAAAATTGCAAGCGAAAAACGGTTCCAAAGAAAATTTTAAAAAAATACCCCGCGATATGGCAACATATCGCCCAAACGGCAACATCTAATGACGCACTGAGAGTACGACCGACGAGCAGGAGGCTTGCCTCCCTTTATATACTAACAAGTATTGGATATATTTTAAATTCCAGCTACGGCCTATGTGCGTATGCAAGTTTGAAACAGTGGATAGAGAGGCGAAAGCATAAATAGCTCGGTTTTTGGTTTATTTTTCTTTAAGATTTTGAAGATTAATTTTCTTATGGTTTTTCTTATTATATTAACATATTTAATACTAATTTTTATTTGTTTTTTCTTAATTATTAATTGTTCTTAAAAATAAGATAGGCAATGCCTACCCAGCCTTCCCTTAACTACGCCACTGATAAATATATATATATATATATAATATATAATATATATATATATATATATATATATATATAATATATATATATTAGCATAAATATATATATATATATATATATATATATATATATATATATATAGTAGTAAGTAGCCACTTCCGCACTACCACCCTTTTCGATATGAAGGAATAGAGGTATCGGTCTGAAACTTGGAATATAAGCTATATATGTGACAAACTGATCACAGGCGATTTTGGTGACCGTAGGTCACCCCCAAGGGTGGACGCCGATATTTGGTTTACGCTCTTTTTTGTGGGATCTGAGCGACCGAAATTAAGCCTAACGAAAGTTAGTTAGATTCGAGCGTGATGACGTAAAAATCTCGTCGCAGACGAGATTACGTCAGCGCGCGAGAGCGCCGCGCGCGCACATACACATAACATGCCCATTATTATTATTATTATTACATGAAGAAAGTGATTCCCCGAAGGGAATCACTTCTGAGTTGTTTTAAACCCTTCTTGCGTCTGCCTTCAGCGACTCCGATCCGCAACCTGCACGGCACTGCAACAACCCGGTCCGCACCGGCCACCTCGGCTCCCGACATATATTCTAATATAAGTTAGGTTATCGTAATCGAGCTAAAAATTTAGGGGGGGTGTTAGATGGGGGTAACCTCAGTGTATACAAAGTTACGTCCCCGTGGTTCCCCGAAGGGGGGACCCCACCCCCCACTTAAAAATCAAAGTGTCGTAATTGGCTGAAATTTTGTGAGAGGATTCAGAGTTGAGTTTCTAAGAAATATTTGATATGTGAATCTGTGGAGTTGGCTCCGGCACCGGTCCTGGACCCACTGCGGTGCCGAGTTAATAAACAGTCGTAATAACAACAATGTTGATGTGCTTATATATGTTATTGATTGTAGATTCGAATAATGGTTTCAGAAGCCATCAAGAAAAAATTAAATCATAAAATAAATTAAATAATAAATAAAATTTCTTATTCTTTTTTGTTTATAACTTACAAATTTACGTTTTGCATACCCTAAAGCAGTAGAAAGTAAATTCACTAAAAATCCAAGCCACCCAACCTGCATATCTGTCCATCTGTGATCCATTGATCTATTGATCTATTGATCTATTGATCTATTGATCTATGATTAAGGTTAAATTTTTACTAAAAATTGTCAGGTTTTACATACCCCTAAGCAGTAAATCAGTAAATCAAGCCATCCTACCCTACCCTCCTGTCCCATCAATGATCTATTGATCTAATTGATCTATTGATCTATTAATCTATTGATTAAGGTCAAATTTTTACTAAAAAATTGTCATGTTTTACATACCCTATAAATCAGTAAATCAGTAAATCAAAACCACCATCCCGCCATCCCCTTCTGACCAGTTGTGATCTATTGATCTATTGGATCTATTGATCTTTGATTAAGGTCAAATTTTTACTAAAGTTTTCATGTTTTACATACCTAAATCAGTAAATCAAGTAAATCAAACCACCATCCACCCTACCCTCCTGACCAGTTGTGATCTATTGACTATTGATCTATTGATTAAGGTCAATTTTATACAATTGTCAATGTTTTACATACCCTAAATCAGTAAAATCAGTAAAATCAAAACCACCATGCATTCCATGATCTATTGGATCTATTGATCTATTGATCTATTGATCTATTGATTAAGGTCAAATTTTTACTAAAATTGTCATGTTTTTACATACCCTAAAAATTCAGTAAATCAGTAAACAAACTACCATCCAACCCACCCTCCTGACCAGTTGGGATCTATTGATCATTGATCTATTGATCTAATTGATCTATTGATCTATTGAATCTATTGATTTAAGGTCCAAAATTTTTACTAAAACTGTAACGTTTTACATACCCTAAATCAGTAAATCAGTAAATTCAAACCATCCGATCCTCACCCTCCTGTCCATCTTGATCTATTGATCTATGATTCAAGTCACATTTCGAGTATCATTTTTGGAAAAAACATACCATAAAATCAAGTTCTTTATACAAAGATCACTCAATTATATTTGACGTAACAAGTTTTCAACATTAATATAAAGGCTTACTTAGCACCAAATCAGAACTATGAAATATATACACAACGCAAACCTGACATGCCTTAACAAAGTTCCACACTAACAACAAGTAAAGTAACTAACATAGCATACAAGGAACGTAACCTATTCATACTTTTGTCCCAACATAATCTTTCTACATAACAATGTTAAAAAATATTAACATGGTAATATTACTAAATTTATCACAACATTGTTAATTATCATGCTAATCAACGAATATACTCTAACGTAATAGGTTTCCACATCCAATAAAAGCTAACATGACGTAACATGAACTAAGAAAAATAATGTACAAAGACAAACCTAACACAACTTCACCCGAAATAAACTGTTAACATTACAAAGTTCCACACTTAACACCACTAGAAAAACTAACACTGCATGCAAAACGTACCCTATTACTTTCCCAAGGATATCTCTACCATATTTAACGTTAATCTTACACTGACACAGCAACATTTAGCAAAAATTTATCATAACATTGGTAATTATCATACTGATCAACGAATATACTCTAACGTAACCAAGGTTTCCACATCAATAAAGCTAACATGATGTTAACATGGAACTAAGAAAATAATCTGTAATATTTAACAAAAATAATTTATCATAACCATCATAATACCTAATGGGTACAGACAAACAACGTAAAGTTTTTAACCTCTGTAAAGCTAAACTATGACATAAAATACTTAACACACACAAACGCCAACGAATAAACAGCTATCTTAACACTTAGTCAATAAAGGCGAACCTTACGAAGGGAAGTAAAACAATTTTCATTTTATAACATATAATTTTCATTGAAAAACAATATATATAAATATAATAAAAACATATAATCATAAAAAACATGTTTATTTAAATATATTAATTCATCTAATCAGAGAACATAGATTCAAGTTGGGTAGTTCTTTATTATCTCTCTAAAAATTCAAACACCGCCTTTGAAAGGGATGTAACTAAAATGCCTTCAAGCAAGCACTAAACCATTTTTTCCAAGCATATTTTGATCAGCAGCACTCATTCTCTCATAGAAGAGAGAAGTAAATTCATCCAAGCCGATAGTTATTAAAGCATTCCTGTAATACAGTATTATACGGGAAACCACATGTTTTGTGTAAATATCATAGATTAACACCATGTGCTAAAAGTATTAAGTCCTCAAGAATGTCAACATCGTTAAGATGCGATGTTATTCGTTTTTTATTTTAAAATGCTGTAATATTTTTCAGATGTTCGAACTTGTGAAAACCTATAACACGTATGTCTGAAGGTCACAAAATCGAAGGGTTCCCAGTAGTTGCGTACATCAAGGTTTTAATATCGTCACACGACGAGAAACACCAACGTCCTAATTTCATTAGAACCTCTCACGTTATCTTTTCAGTTAGATATTTCACTGCTAGTCGATATACCAGATGACACACAATTATCCTCTATCCATCCTGCTGCAATATTGATGATCTTGATGAACTCTTCAACACAAATGAATAAAGGTCTATTATTTGAACCTCTGGATGGAATACAAGCAATGTATCGGTATCCATCCGGTTGACGATTAAATATAAATGACACATCGTTGGGAATAACGAAGCTCCTCGTGAAATATCAACAACAGGTTTAGAGATGCGAGGGGCTGCCATCGTACAAGCACAGCGAAAAATGTCCTACTGACGAAAATCGTATGCGTAAACAACCTTAAAAGTAATGGAATTCTTTCTTTCAACCAATCAGAAGAAAGTAAACAAGAATACACCGCACGAACGAACAATATCAACTCAAAAGGGTATATATTCTCGTTAGACAACACAACACACAACAACAAACAACCAACAACAACAAAAAAACCAACCACCCCCCCCCCAACCAAACCACCAAACAACCACCCAATAAAAATAAAGTTCTTTATATACTAATCAAACGAATATGTGCTAACGTAACAGTGTTTTCACATTAAGAAAGCTAACATAGCATGACCAGAACTAAGAATATCATTGTTACAATGACAAAACCTGAACACACCTTAACGCCGGAATAAAACTATCAACATTAACAAAAGTCCCGCGCTTAAAAACAGTAAACTACATAACACTGCATAACAAAACGTAACCTATTCACAACTTTTTTCAAGCATATCTCTAACAATATCAATGTTAATTTTAAGCATTAACATCGTAATATTTAAAACAAAAAATTTTAGAATAACCATGTCTAAGCATCAATACTGACAACAAATATATTGCTAATGTAACAAAGTTTTTACATCAACTTCGTATATTTTAACAAATTCATCATAACCTCGTCTAAATATCATAATCCCAAACGAATAATTGCAAACATAACAAAGTTTTTAACCCAAACATAACATAAAAATAAAAAATTTTATCCTGACTAACATAAAAAATAAGTTCTTTGAATAAAAATATCACATAAAGCGTAATAGTTACTGATTTTAAAAGCAGTAAATCAGTAAATCAGTAAAATCAAAACCACCCATCCCTGCAGTCCCCTAATCCATCCACCCGTCTATATCTATCGACCTATTGATTCGGTCAATATTTCGGTATCATTTTGAATCAGCAACAGGTAAAGACGTAATATATCTAACAAATCCCTTAACAAAGTGACCAATCTATCAAAGATAAAAACATCTTGAACTATGAAAATCTCCCCCGAAAAACTAATGGAAAAAAAAAAAATTTTTTGGGGGACCCCACTATCTTCATCAAGTGTCTCCACGTCTCGAGTATAAACATCAAAATTTGAACTAATGAATAAACGTAGACATTAACAAAATTCCTACGGCAAACCTAACACTTACTCAACAAAAAACTTAACCTAGACTCAGTTTTAGCACATCATCGTCAGGTAACACAGTAATATCTTACAAAAACCCATCATTTCTCTACCAAATCAGTGTTAATTTCGCCCTTTCATAGTAATATTAAACATAACGTACCTAACTTACGAATACAACAGGTTTCCATTAACCAGAGATCTAAAGCAACAACACCACCTCACCGAGAGAAAAAACCCATGGGCATGCGCCCGCTTGAAAGGGGTGAATGTTGAGAGGGGGGACACCCTCGAAGGGGTGTAAGCGGGCTTTGGGCCTCAGCCCGAAGGCGAGGCCTTACCCCTCCTTCGGAGGGGTAATGCCGCTTACACGCCCTTCGGTGATCCCCTCCTCAGATTCAAAACCCTTTCCAAAGGGTGCATCCCCCATGGGTTTTTCTCTCGGGAGGTGGTGTGTTTGTTTAGATACTCTTGGTTAATGAAACCTGTTTATTCGTAAGTTAGGTAGTTTATGTTAAATATTACTATGAAAGGGCGAAATAACACTGATTTGTAGAGAAATGATGAGTTTTGTAAAGATATTACTTGTGTTCCTGACGATGATGTGTTAAGAAACTGAGTCTTAGGTTAAGTTTTTGTTGAGTAATGTCAGGTTTGGCCGAGAATTTTGTTGTTAATGCTAACGTTATTCATAGTTTCAAATGATGTTATACTCGAGACCAGTGACACACTTTGATGAAAATAGTGTCAATTCATAGTTCGAGATGCTGGTATCTTTGATAGATTGGTCATTTGTTAAGGGATTTTGTTAGATAATACGTCTTTACCTGTTGCTGATATACGGGAAAAGTGGGAACATATCGATAGATCATAGAACGGTGGAGGATAGGAGGCCAGAATGGGTGGTTTTGATTTACTGGATTTACTGATTTACTGCTTTAAAATCAGTAAACTATAACGCTTTACTGTGATATTTTATTCAAAGAACTTATTTTTATGTTATGTCGGATAAATTTTTTTATTTTTATGTTATGTTTGGTTAAAAACTTTGTATTTGCAATTATTCGTTTGGATTAATGATATTTAGACGAGGTTATGAATGAATTTTGTTAAATATTTGCGAAGTTGATGTAAAACTTTTGTTACATTAGCAATATATTTGTTGTCAGTATGATGCTTAGACATGTTATGCTAAAATTTTTTGTTAAATATTACGATGTTAATGTAAATAAAACATGGATATGTTAGAGATATGCTTGAAAAAGTGTGAAATAAGGTTACGTTTTTGTATGCAGTGTTAATGTAGTTTACTGTTGTAAGCCAGGAGTTTGTTTAATGTTGATAGTTTATTCGTGCGTAAGGTGTGGTAGGTTTTGTCCATTGTACAATATATTCTTAGTTTCTGGCAATGCTATGTTAGCTTTAATTAATGTGAAAACACTGTTACGTTAGCACATATTCGTTGATTAGTATATAAAGAACTTATTCCTGCACTATAGTATTGTTGTTGTGGTTTTTGTTGTTGTTGTTGTTGTTGTTGTTGTTGTTTGTTGTTGTTGTTGGTTTGTTGTTGTTGTTGTTGTTGTCTAACGAGAATATATACCCTTTTGATTTGATATGGCTTCTTTCGTACGTCGTATTCTTGTTTACTTTCTCTGATTGGTTGAAAAGAAGGAATCTCATTACATTTAAGGGTGTTTACGCATACGATTTCCATCAGTAGGACATTTTTTCGCTGTGCTGGTACGATGGCATCTCCTCGCATCTCTAAACCTGTTGTTGATATTTTCACGAGGAGCTTCGTTATTCCCAACGATGTGTCATTTATATTTAATCGTCAACCGGATGGATACCGATCCATTGTTGAATTCCATCCAGAGGTTCAAATAATAGACCCTTTATTCATTTGTGTTGAAGAGTTTATCAAGATCATCAATATTGCAGCAGGATGAATAGAGGATAAATGTGTGTCATCTGGTATATCGACTAGCAGTGAAATATCTAAATGGAAAGATAACGTGAGAGGTTCTAATAGAATAGACGTTGTGTTCTCGTCGTGTGACGATATTAAAACCCTTGAATGTACGCACTACTGAAACCCATCCGATTGTGTGACCTCAGACCCATACGTGTATAAGGTTCAACAGTTCGAACATCTGAAAATATTAAAGCATTGCTTAAAATAAAAAACGAATTAACATCGCATCTTAACGATGTTGACATACTTGAGGACTTAATACTTAAAGCACATGGTGTAATCTATGATATTTACACCAAAACATGTGGTTTCCCGTATAATACTGTATACAGGAATGCTTTAATACCTATCAGCTTGGATGAATTTACTTCTCTTTTGTATGAGAGAATGAGTGCTGCTGAATCAAAATATGCTGAAAAATGGTTTAGTGCTGCTGAAAGCATTTTTATGTTTACATCCTTTCAAAGGGTTGGGGTTGAATTTTAAGAGATATATAATTACCACCTTGATCCTATGTTTTCTCTGATTAAGATTGAATTAATATATTTGATATAGGCATGTTTTTATGTATTTATATGTTTTTATATATTTATAACGCTCGTTTCAATGAAAATTATATGTTTATAAAAATGAAACTGTTTTCTTCCCTCGTAAGTTCGCTTTATTGACTAAGTTGTTAATGAAGCTGTTTATTCGTCTGGTTGTTGTGTGTTAAGTATGTTATGTTCATAGTTTAGCTTTACAGAGGGTAAAACTTTACGTTGTTTGTCTTTCCCCATTAGGTATTATGATGGTTAGGTTAAATTTTTTGTTAAATATTACAGATTATTTTCTTAGTTCATGTTACATCATGTTAGCTTTAAATTGATGTGGAAACCTTGTTACGTTAGAGTAAAATTCCGTTGATCAGTATGATAATTAACCAATGTTGTGATAATTTTTTGCTAAATGTTACTGTGTTAATGTAAGATTAACGTTAATATGGTAGAGATATCCTTGGAAAAGTAAGAATAGGTTACGTTTTTGCATATGTAGAGTTAGTTACTTTACTGGTGTCAAGTTGGAACTTTGTTAAATGTTAACAGTTTATTCGTGTGTAAGTTGTGTTAGGTTGTCTTTGTACATTAATTTCTTAAGTTTCATGTTAGCGTCATGTTAGCTTTATTGATTTGGAAACCTTATTACGTTAGAGTGTATACTCGTTGATCAGTATAATAATTAAACCAAAATGTTGTATAAATTTTAGTTAATATTACCATGTTAATATAAATTAACATATGTTTATGTTAGAGATATGCTTGACAAAAGTATGAATAGGTTACGTCCTTGTATCGCTAAATGTTAGTTACTTTACCTGTTGTTGCAAGTGTGGAACTTTGTAAAGGCATGTCAGGTTTGTCTCGTTGTGTATTTTATTCATAGTTAGATGGTGCTAAGTAAGCTTACATTAATGTGAAAACTTTGTTACGTCAACATATATTGAGTGATCTTTGTATAAAAGAACTTATCTTTATGTTATGTTTATCCAAAAATGATACTCGAATTGTGTTGAAATCAAATAGATCAATAGATCAAGGATGACAGGAGGATGGAGGGATGGTAGTTTGATTTACTGGATTTACTGCCTTAAGGGTATGTAAAACGTTACAATTTAGTAAAAATTTGACCTTAATCAATAGATCATAAGATCAAATAGATCAATAGATCAATTAGATCAATAGATCCCAACTGGTCAGGAGGGTGGGTGAATGGTAGTTGATTTACTGATTTACTGGATTTAGGGTATGTAAAACCATGACAATTTAGTAAAAATTTGACCTTAATCAATAGATCAAATAGATCAATACATCAAAATAGATCACAACTGGTCAGGAGGGTGGGTGCATGGTGGTTTGATTACTGATTTACTGATTTAGGTATGTAAAACAATGACAATTTTTAGTAAAAATTGACCTTAATAAAATAGATCAATAGATCAATAGATCAATAGATCAATAGATCACAATGGTCAGGAGGGTAGGGATGGTGGTTTGATTTACTGATTTCTGATTTAGGGTATGTAAAGACATGACAATTTTAGTAAAAATTTGACCTTAATCAATTAGATCAATAGATCAATAGATCAATAGATCAATACGATCAATAGATCACAACTGGTCAGGAGGGTAGGTGGATGGTGGTTGATTTACTGATTTACTGTTTAGGGTATTAAAACATGACAAATTTTTAGTAAAAATTTGACCTTAATCAATATGATCATAGAATCAAATATATCATGATGGGTACAGGAGGGTAGGTTAAGGATGGCTTGATTTAACTGATTTACTGGCTGTAGGGTAATGTAAAACCTACAATTTTAGTAAAAAAATTTAACCTTAATCAATAGATCAAATAGATCAATAGAATCAAATAAGATCAATAGATCACAGATGGACAGATATGCAGGTTGGGGGCTTGATTTAGTGATTTACTGCTTTAGGGTATGTAAAAACGTAAATTTGTAAGTTATAGACAAACAAAAAAGAATAAGAAATTTTTATTTATTTATTTATTTATTTATTGATTTATTTTTCTTGATGTTCTGAAACCACTTATTTTCGAAATCTACAGATCCAATAACACATATAAAACACCAATATTTTTGTTATACGACTGTTTATTAACTCGGCACAGCAGTGGCTCCAGAACGGTGCGGAGCCAATCCAACAGATTCACATATCAATTTATATTTTCTAAGACTAACTCTGAATCCTCTACCAAATTTCACCAATTACGAAAGCACCTTCGATTTTTAAAGGGGGGGGTGGGGTCCCCCCCTTCGGGGAGACCCATGGGGACGTAACTTTGTATACACTGAGGTTACCTCCCCATCTAACCACCCCCAATTTTTAGCTCGATACGATAATTCTAACTTATATAGATATATGTCGGAGCCAGAGTGCGGTGCGGGCGGTGCGGACCGGTGCAGTGCCATGCAGTGCGGACTCGGAGTCGCTGAAGCAAGACGCAGAAGGGTTTAAAAAAACACTCAGAAGTGATCCCTTCGGGAATCACTTCTTCGATGTAAATAATAAATACATAAATAAGGGCATGTGTATGTAGTATGTGCCGCGCCGCCGCTCTCCGCGCGCTGACGTAAATCTCGTCTGCGACAGATACTTAACGCTGAACCTAAACTCATCGTATAGGACTTAATTTCGGGTCGCTCAGATCCGCAAAAAAGAGCGTAAACCAAATATCGACGTTCACCCTCGGGGGTGACACCCCCTTAGGGGTGACCTAGGGTCACCAAAACTCGCCTTGATTCGAGCTTAACACATATATAGCTTATATTCCAACGTTTCAGAACCCCGATACCATCTATCACCTTCATATCGAAAAGGGTAGGATAGTGGCGAAGTGGCTGACTTACTTACAATTATATATATATATATTAATATAATATTATTATTAATTATATAAATATTATATATTATATTATATATATATAATATATATATATATATAATTATATATATATTATATATATTATATAGTATATATATATATATGCACTGATATGCAACCATCTAAGTGTGTAATATGTGCAAGTATACAATAGCATGTCTGTCATACACGTCTATAAGCTGATGTAAAGAGGCTGACTTCCATATCCTCATGTGCACCCTTATAAATGTCCGTTAAAATACTACCTGTTGTTGAGGAGCTTTGGACTGCTTAAAAAGCATTTGAGTTTACCAATATAATGTAAGCCTTATAAACCGGCTGGAATTCTTGCCCAACCTCGGAAGGAGCAGTTGAGAGAGCCTCTACATCGTACGTAGGTCTTACGTGGGTCTTGTCCTACGTTTGATCCTTTATAATATTCAAATAATATAAAAAGAAATACTAATTACCATAAAGTTATTACAACTATTTGTGCTTGATAATAGAAAGAAGAAGAAGAAGAAGAAGAAGAAGAGAAGGAAGAAGAAGAAGAAGAAGAAGAAGAAGAAGAAGAAGAAGAAGAAGGAAAGAAAGAGAAGAAGAAGAAGAAGAAGAAGAAGAAGAAGAAGAAGAAGAAGAAGAAGAAGAAGAAGAGAAGAAGAAGAAGAAGAAGAAGAAGAAGAAGAAGAAGAAGAAGAAGAAGAAGAAGAAGAAGAAGAAGAAGAAGAAGAAGAAGAAGAAGAAGAAGAAGAAGAAGAAGAAGAAGAAGAAGAAGAAGAAGAAGAAGAAGAAGAAGAAAAGAGGTGTGCTAGAGAAAGAATAAATTGTAATAAATTCGTAATCACATGTTTTACAAGGTTTATTTCTATACATTCAATGACTCTCTTTGATATATTACATTGATTAATTACCGATTACTGCCCGATTGGCAAGAAACTATAAATCATTCCATGCAAAATTTCTGTAAAATAAGCAATCGTGATTAATTACTTTTTCATTACCCCAATCAATCATCAATCCTACATG
>JABUQX010010561.1:50000-57500 GCA_015478945.1 Trachelipus rathkii
GGAAAGCAATCCAAGATTAACGTTGGCAGATAGATAACGATCATTTAACCATGCAAAGGGTAAAAGCTTTGTAAGCACAGCGTTTCTTGAAGCAACTAAAAAGTACCATCCAGAACCTTAAACAGCATTTTTAGAGGAAATTCATTTCAAACTGATTTATTATTCATTATTAGACATAGATGATTGAAGGATTGTAACGGAATCATATAATCATAAATCATAATATATAATATAATCATATAATCATAAATGTTTTCAGCGAAGATTTCAGATTTCAGCAGATAAGACATAACACTGCTCTCTGATAATATAAAAGAATTAGAAGTCACAAGAGAATAAGAAGAAATAATATATAGACAAAAGAGGTGCTCATTCAGTTACAAGCAGAGGGATAGAATCATTCAGTTAAAGGTCTGAGTGGTGGGCTCAGTTTTATCAGAAAGAAAGGTAACAGTCGAGCCGTCAGAAAAAATGAAGTTGGAAAGAGGAAGAAGCAAAGTTGGAATTGATATTTTTAGCAAAATGTCAGAAAGAATGTTTGGAGGAGAGACTAGAAAGATTATTACATTTTCTACGGAGAAATTTTTTTAGTGTAACTAACGGAAAATAGATTTTGCTCGATTCCCAAATGAAATATTAATATCATGAGTCTCTGGAACTGCAAAACGACGGAAATTCCTGAAAGCAAAATCCCTTTGACCAAGGTTGCAGAGCCGGTAATTGTTTTGACATCTCCGGCAACATCATTTAAAAATGCCAGTCTCCGACTCCTGCTTCTGTTCCTGCTCCATCATTTTAAAATTAAGCAATTCTTACTTCGGCTTCAACTCTGAACCCCTTTATTTGTAGTAAAAAAATTAATTCCATCCTGTTCGGGTTGACTCAACTTTTTTTTGCTTTGACTCCAGCTAACCATAAACCTTGCGATTCGGCACTCGGCTCACAAGCTCCGACTCCGCACCACTGTTTGCTACGAGTAGCTTGAGGAAAAGCAACGTTAAGCAAAGATTAATAATTTTTAGTTGAAGGGAAAGAGAATTGAATGTACGCCTCAATGTCAGAAAGTATCTCTTTGTTTATGAGTTCAGCACAGTCTATCTAAGGTAGTAATCACTCAAAAAACACTAAAGTAGTGTGACCCCCAAATCCGACCAAGGTGCGGCACCAAAAGGCCAAAATTTTCTTTACTTAAGATAGACAGTTTTCCTTTAGACTGAAGACTTGAAGAGATAGAAAAGGATACAGAGACGAGAAGATGGCTGGAGGAACCCAGAGGTCGAAAGAGTTTAGCAGGATAAGGAGAAGGATTGGAAGTTTAAAAAAAAAAGATTAATATATTGAATTTATCTTCAAGGCGATCAGGGATTTGGGTAGGGAGTTACTCAGCTACATCATCTGCTCAACATTATTGCGAGTAGAAAAATTTAAGACGAGTTCATTAGCTGAAACTTGAGAACTAAAAAGAAAATCAATTGGCTGCGGTGAACATTGAAACCACACCAAATGATGATTACAGAGAAATGAGAAGATAAGAGAATGTGATCTACTTTCGGGTTTAGATAGTTGAAGAATATAGGAAGTCAGTATAATTTGTAGATAAAAAAACAAAGCACGTAAATTTAATAGTAATTGGGAAGAAGACAGCGGAAACCACAAGGTTGAAATTTCTGTAGACTCTAGCTCAGAGTCTCGAGAACAGATAACATACTTGCTCACAGAAGCACAGCATTCACCTTTGGCTTAAAAAATTGAGGATAGGAACAATAAGAGGGAACAGAGTAGAGTTTCCTGTTTGAATGCTCAGACGCCTAAACTCAGTTAAGAATAAAATGCAATGTCTAGAAGAGGAGAAGTTTCCGACAAAGTGGATAATAGAATAAAGACCGTCAATATTGCGGAAATTAATGAAGAACAAAGACCGTGCCACCAGAGTAAGTCGGAGTTGATGAGGGTTTTTATTTGGTTGGCATATAAGAGCAGGTTTATTAAAAATTGCAAAGAGGAAATGTTCGAAAATGTGGTTACAAGTCTATGGTGTATATGTGAAGAAGGAGGAATGTTTTCTGTAGAAAGGCGATTTCTCAGAGGGGACATGATACAAGTCTACAAAATATTTACATCTATTGATAATACAGAGACCAATAAATTTTTCATAGTTGAGCATGGACATGTGACCAGGGGGCATAATAAGAAAATTAAGAAGAAAGCATGCCATCTTGATATATAAGAAAGCATGCATTCAGTAATAGGGTTGTTAAATTTTGGAATAGTCTGCCAGAGGAGGTTGTTGAGTGTGACTCGATTGCAACATTTAAGAAAGGGTTAGATTCGTTTATGGATGGGTTGGGTATCATATAATATATTGACGAAGCCAAATTGGCGGGTTTTTAGTTATAGTAGTTATTAATGTTAGATGGCATGTGTGACCATAACTTAGTTATTAATGCATGTGGATGGTTTGGGTATCATATTTACATATCATTAGTTTTGACTAAGCCAAATTGGTGGATAGTTACAACAATTGACAAGCCCTAGGGTGCTTTGTGGATTTGCTTTGCATGAGCATGTTTGGGTAGTGGGTTGACTGGGACAGTCTCGATAGGCCCATGTGGCTTTTTACTGTCTCTATATTCTTAATGTCTTAATATCTTATTGGTTCGCTGAAGGAAAAAAAGATAGTGACTGTTGCCCGTTCAATGAGTCATTAACTTCTTTCGTTCGTTAGTTGGACTTTTACTACTTTTATTATTTAAAATTCTTTAAAATAAAGTATATTTATAAAATATACCTATTTGTATTAAAATATATTCAGTATATATATATATATATATATATATAATCTCTATATATATATATATATATATATATATATACTATATATATATATATATATATATATATATATATATATATATATATATATATATATATAGAGATTCGGAGCTTTAAGACGCTGAGTTTGGTAAGTAATAATATAAAAGGCCTATAGTAATAATAAGAAACTTCAATTAAAGTTAATATTTATCAAATACATAGCATGAATGGTCTTCAATGTGTAGGAGCGTGAGCTTTCTATCTATGAGATCCTCCTTCAGACGCTTTAAATTGAAGACTAAATGTAATTTATAAAAGAAATGTATAGTTAAAAAAGCTGTTAAAAATATTATAAAACTAATTAATTGAATTTATTTTTTGATGTTTTTGAAAAAAGGTGTGGTGTTAATTTTTTTGTTTAAGGTGGGGTCGAGAGCATATTCACCTTTTAATTTGTTAAAGTTTGGAAAATTTTGTATGCAAATGGATTCAATAATTTTACGTTGTGTCGGATCTAGTACCTGTAGAATGGGTGTCATGCCATTGATGTTAATGTTGTGATTGAGTAATGTTCTGTGAAGGGTGAGTGCCGAGTTTTGTGAGTCAAGAGAGAGGTTATGTCTATGTAGGTATTGGCATCTACTAAAATCATTAGTCTCTCCTATGTAGCAAGAATTACAAATAGAACATGGAATTTTGTAGACGTATTGTGAGATGTTATTGAAGGTGTGAGTATGGGGTTTGAAAATACGTTTAAGAGAGGTTGTATTGGAAGAGGTTAAACGAATAGAATTAGGTAAGGATTTAGTGATATTTGTATTAGGGGTGTGTGGAATAGGTAAATAAGAAAAAGTGTTGCTGGGGGGAGTGATAGGAGGGTTATAAAATTTCTTTTTGGCCTGTTTGAGAGAATGAGATATTATGTGTTTGGGTTAAGAGAGTTTAGTGAAAGTGTTAAAAATAATTACTTTAAGGTGAGGGAATTTTTACGACACTGAGATAAAAATCACATATAAAGGGAAAATTTTAAGCTTACCTATGCTAAGATTTCGTTCTTACATTGCTCTACGAGAAAAGAAGAATCAATATTAATTTTAGGCACAGGTGTTGCCAAAAGGGAGCGGCAGCCCGCGCCCGGTCTGACATGCAGCCGCGGCGTCATGGATACCATCCTACGGTATTTGTTAATTAAAAAAAAAGGTGTCATAATTATGCTTTCAAACTTTAAGTGCATAAATCAAATTTCAACTGAAATAAATTGCCTTAGGCTAGTACTTTTTTTCGCTTAGGTGTGAAGCGCAAAATAATATATATCAATTTCTTTTTACTTTTTTGTTAATATTAATTAAATTCTATTTGAAAATTCATCATCTATAAAGAAAGTTTGTCTTTTTCAGTATAATAAAATTTTCCATTCCATCCATCCATTCCATCCATTGTCCTCTATATATATATACTCTCACTATATATATATATATATATATATATATATATATATATATATATATATATATATATATGCTCACTCCTCACTATATATATATATATATATCTCCACTCTCATATCTCGGACCTATTATGTTTGACTCCGTGAGTTTGAGTTTTTTGTTTTTTTTTTATATATTTCTAATTATATGATCTGAGAGTCAATTTAAAAGGGTGAAAAACTTATGATTCAAAATATATAGGACCAGTTGATTTTACGACTCCAAATCAGTTACTAATTTTTTTTTTTAACTAAAAGGAATACCCAAGGGTAAACCGCAAAAGATGGCAGGAGCCGGGGTCTCTCAGCCTTCCGGGGAACGACAGGGTAGGACCTTCCCCCTCCGGGGAGGTCTCAGGATTGCTTTTGGTATTTAGCAGATTGTCGCAGGGGTTCCTCCGCCCTACGGGGTATGGAAAACGTTCCCCCCCTCTTTCCCACGTCGGCTCGAGCCCCTAATTTTTTAATTTTTTTGTTCTTTTTTTTTTTTTTTACATTTTGTAATAAGCTTTACGCTGATTCCAAATATGTAATTGGTTTTCTGTGAGTGTCGTACTTTTTCGAGATATTTCATTTTATGAAAAAAAAAAAAATTTTGGTTTTGTTTTTTATTTTGTAATAAGCTTTATACATGATTTCAAATATGTAATTGGTTTTTCTTATTAAGTGTCGTACTTTTTGAGGATATTTCATTTTTTTAAAAATTTAATTGATATAAATGTGATTTTTAAATAATTTTTTTTTAAATATTTCGAACTTTTTTGAATCATGTCCATCACCACTGAAATTCATTATTAGTATCATATACTAGCCAATATGTTAAAAAAAACAAAAAAAAATCAAAACTGACGGAGTCTTAAAAACTATAACAGACCTATATGTCCTAACTAACCTAATATTAACAGGTCAACACCTCTTATATATATATATATATATATATATATATATATATATATATATATATATATATATATATATATATATATATATATATATATATATATATATATATATATATATATATATATTAGAGGTGTAACGGATATCGCATCCACATCATTTTTCACTATCCGCATCCGCAACCGCACCTACTTCGGCCACTCTCTCTCTCTCTCTCTCCCCTCTCTCTCTCCTCTCTCCTCCTCTCTCTCTCTCTCTCTCTCATTATATATATCTCTCTTTATATATATATATATATATATGCTCATATATATATATATATCATATATATATATATATATATATATATATGCTATATATATATGTATGTATATATATGTATGTATAGACCAGGGCGGGAATTTTGCCAGGGCCAGGGCCGGGGAGCCGGGGGTTAGCTAAAATTAGAAATGGAAGTCAAAAACACTGAAAAGTCTCAAAACTTAGGATGAAAATTAAATATAATTTCGATTAATTAATAATTTTTTGAAAGAATTATAAAAAGGACTACATTTAATTAATTCAATTAAATAGATATTGAAAATGAGAGAGAAAAGAATAAGTTGTATTTAATATATATATATAGAGACATGCATGTGACATATATATATATATATATATATATATATACCTATATATATATATATATATATATATATATATAAATTATATTATATAAATATTTTTTTAAATATGTTTCGAAGAATGTTTGATTTCCTTGAAGAGCAAATTTGCTTTAAAGAGAATTACTCCTTTTATATGCAAACAATTATGTTTAGTTCCTTTTCGAATTCGTTTGATATATCAAATTTGGAATATTTTTATGTTAAAACTCGGAAAAATTATAATTTGGCCTCAATTTTAATTTGAAATCATAGTAAAAACCAAAAAAATTGATTATATTTAGGTATGTTTATATATTTTGCATAATTTTTTATTTTGTTTGATTTAACCCTCTATTATTTAGTGTAAATTTACAGTTAACCCCGGTGGAAAACCCCGGTTTTTCCTGATTTTTTGGCGGGGCCAGAACCAGTCCCGGTTCCTATATATATATATATATATACAAAGAGTTCTGTATATAACTGCTATATATGCTCTCACTAACTATATATATATATATATATATATATATATAGATATTTATATACTCTTCCTATATCTCTCTCTCTCTCTCTCTCTCTCTCTCCTCTCTCTTATTGTGTCCTCGCTTTCCTCACTCTCGCTGTTTCTCACATCTTTCTCTCTCTCTCTCTCCTCTCTCTTTCTCTATATATATACTCATATATATATATATATATATACTCTTTCTCACTCTTTCTCTCATATATATATATATATATATATATATATATATTGGATTCGGTTTAAGGAATTGTGAGAGATTTCCGTTATTTTACAGAAAGATAACAAATCTTAGAATCCACAATACAACGATACCAAGTTTTCCGCAACAATAATTAAATTGTTGAATGGCAAGTAATCATTTTTCTATTTTAAGAAAAAAATTAAAAAATTTGATTTGCTATAAAAGAACTTTACTTTGGTTTTTTTGGGCTTCAAATTGAGTTTATTTCCAAATTAATTTTATTTAATTTTTTAGTTTATTTCGACGTAAATATTTATTATTTGTGTCCACAATAAGTGTTATATATATATATATATATATATATATATATATATATATATATATATATATATATATATATATTTTTTTATATATCTACATATATATATATATATATATATATATATATAACTCTTTCTTTCTTAAGATGGCCAGATTTTTTTAATGCTCACAGTATGTAACTAGAGACGGCAGGTCCCTACAGTAAAATGCAAATTATATGGCCCAGATCAGCCTTGGAAAAAATTCTAAGGATGGGATTTAACTTTTTTTTTTTTTTTTTTTTTTTTGTTTTGTTTTGGCTTATTCATCGAAAATATTTTAAAAATTATTTCCCCCCCCATTTAGGGGGCTCGAGCCGACCGACGGGGGACAGAGGGGAGGGCGTTTTCATACCCAGCGGAGAGTGGTCGGAGGAACACGACACCCAAGACCAAGAGCAGGGGTTCCGGAGACCATCCCCGGAGGCGGATTAGTCCCCCCGGCGTGCCACCCGGAAGGCGAAATTCCCCGACCCCTGGCAACTTTGGGGTTTACCCTATGGTAATTCTTTTAGTTAAAAAAAAAAGAATAATTTTACTTCAAAACACTTTGGTATTACTTTAACTAAAGGAATACCATAGGGTAAACCACC
>JABUQX010010561.1:62500-65000 GCA_015478945.1 Trachelipus rathkii
CTGCAGATATACTTTCTTTCTTCTCATGTAAAAATGTTAAGATGTTCGGATATTTCGATTTATTTTATATTAATATCCGGTCTATCTTTTCTGATAACAACGGACTCCTCCAATCTAAGGTCAGAAAATACAATCTTTTTATGCAAAATCTTAAAGTAATTCACTATTTCGTTATTGTATGATTTTGCATGTTCTACCTGCATATAGTGTTGTATCTTACTTGGTCTGTACTTGTGACGCAACATACGCTGCCGAAGTGTATTGGTCGCATAACCAATGTAAGTGCCGTTACATCTACTTTCATTGCAAGAGAATTGGTACTCGACGTTGATTGCACTCGTTCCATTTCTTCCATTTGTCCTTCTTTCCATTTCCACTCCTCAATACCTCCTTATTTTATCCTCTGTCTTTAAGATGTTTCCTCTCTGATCTTCTTTATATATATATATATATATATATATATATATATATATATATATATATATATATATATATATATATATATATATATATATATATATAAAAAATATAAAAAAAAAAAAAAAAAAATATCATAATATATATGCTATATATATATATATATATGTATATATATGTAAAAATATATAAATAAGAATAATAATAATAATAATAATAATAATAATTGTGTGTGTGTGTGGTGTGTAATAATAATATAATAATAATTAATAATAATAATAATAAATATACTAGAGAATTATTGTCGATTCACATCAGTTTCATTTCTACTGTCAGACTGAGAACATCGCACAGAATATTATTAAAATAAGAGATATGTGAAAAAAACATGTAAGGTTCAAACGATTCAAACTGATGCTTATTATAAAGAAAGAAATTTATTTTCCCAGTCGGAGATTCGCATTCGATAACTTGAAGATAAAGTTTAAAGTTTTAAATTTATGTTAAAGTCAGAGTGTTTGTTGTCCTTATACAGGACCACCATATTTTTAGTAGAAGGTGTTTGTAAGACTCGTAAACCAAATGGGAGTTTCCATTCCCTCCGTTTGCTTCAAGTTTAGCTTCTATTCTACGACATGAAGAACTTTGAGCAAGACTTCTTTGTTATGTCCAAATCAAAAATGATTAAAGTGTTTAATACACATCTATATAAAAATTACAGTACACAAACAAAGCATGTGCGTATATGTACGTATATTTCACCTTATTGAGCATGTGACAAAAATTCTTAATGAAAAATGTAATGGGATATGGGTAATTTAATGCACCTTTTCGCTTATTAAATGGACAATAAATATAATTTTCACTCTTTGTATATCCTTCTATAGCTTTTAAATAAATATAAAACCAACGGCAATACTCTTCTTACACCTACAGTTATTTAAAAAAATAAAAATAAAAATAGATAATTTAAAAAATATATATATACATCCATCCAGCGACCAATAAAAGCAGGAAACAGAAACTGGAAGCCTAAAGCATGTAAGTAAGTAAAGTAAAGATACGAATATAAGAAAAGAAATAAGCAAATAAATAAAATAAATAAAATAAATATAAAAATAAATAAATACACTGTGATGGATGAAGCGTCACTTGGCATTTATTTGGCGTAAGAAAAATTTTATCACCATTTTATGCAGCCATTAAAATAAAATTGTTGTAGCTCGGATCACACACATACGCACATACACATACACACACACACACACACACACACACATATATATATATATATATATATATATATATATATATATATATATATATATATATATATATATATATATATATATATATATATATATCAAAGAGGTGGGCACAACGCTCATTTAGGGGTAGTCCGCTAGCGCACCTCCGCACCTCGAGCAAACGTAGTCCGCTAGCGCTCCTCCGCACCTATTCAGACCATCAAACCTCCGCTATCGCAAGTCCGCACGTCCGCACGTCTCCCGCTAATAATGTGAGACTTCACAAAAGATTTTAATATTAAATACTAAATAGTTTATATCCTTACAAACAATTTATTTATAATATTATATGAAAAATTTAATGAATATTTCCACATCCTCGTCAAGGTCTTCTTCAAAGGACAGGAGGTCCATATTACCTTTCAAAAAGATTAGGTGCTCAAAATTGAAAGCAGTTAAGGCTGACCTCTTTGCCCTCAAAATATCCCCACCAATACTAAACATTCGCTCTACAGCCGCAGAACTAGGGAGAGGTGTATTATATTTTATGAACAAGTTCAACAAATTCTGCCTATGCTGAAAGGGAAAGATGTCCTTGGTGAGAGGAGTGCTGGTGTTAGTTCACTTCCAGCAGTCCATTGCTAATTTAAGGTCCTAACCTAAATCATTCTGCCTCCCTTCTGAAATATTTTGAAAACCCTGTCCACCCATAAGAAGGTCTATTTCGTCCAAGACTTTTGTAGAATCCATGAAAGCCTCGACGCCTGAAGAGTAGATGCTAATGCTACGTATTATCAGCTCAGTAGCTATATATATATATATATATATATATATAT
>JABUQX010010561.1:75000-86202 GCA_015478945.1 Trachelipus rathkii
TTTCTGACCGCGACCTTTTTTTGAGCTCGAATTTTTACCTGACCTTGACCTTTTTTGACCTTTACCTTTTTGGGCTTGACCTTTTTTGAGCCCAAATTTTTTACCTGACCTTGACCTTTTTGGGCCTTTACCTTTTTGGGACTTTACCTTTTTTCGACCAACCCTTCCGTTTTCCATGGGTCAATTTTGGCCCACGGTATTTTTCGGCAACCCTAATTATTTGAGAACCCTAATTTTTTGAGAACCCTAATTTTTTGGCCGCCCTAATTTTTTGGCAACCCTAATTTTTTGGCAACCCTAATTTTTTGAGAACCCTAATTTTTTGAGAACCCTAATTTTTTGGCCGCCCTAATTTTTTGGCAACCCTAATTTTTTGGCAACCCTAATTTTTTCGGCAACCCTAATTTTTGCAACCCTTCGAAGAAGGGTTGCGCCAGACGGAGGCGAAGCCTCCGTTGTACGTGTTGCCCCTCTATTTTACGCCCCCCCCTAATTTTTTCGACCATGGGTCAATTTTTGCCCACGGTATTTTTTTATCTTCATTTAGGGGCTTAGCCCTATTTTTTGATGTCTTAACCTTTTTTGTCCTTCCCCTTTGCTCCAAAGCTTGACAGATTAACATGGGTCCCAATTTTGGACCCACGGAAATTTTTTGTCCTTCATGGGTCAATTTTGACCCACGGTAATTTATTGTCCTTCCTTTAGGGCTTAGCCCCTTTTTTGATGTCTTAACCTTGTTTGACCATGATATTTAGGCCTTGACCTTGCCAT
Organism: Trachelipus rathkii; assembly: GCA_015478945.1. Classification (NCBI taxonomy): domain Eukaryota; kingdom Metazoa; phylum Arthropoda; class Malacostraca; order Isopoda; family Trachelipodidae; genus Trachelipus; species Trachelipus rathkii. Next base: position 75,772 of record JABUQX010010561.1, read on the forward strand.
ATACCATGGGTCATTTTTGGCCCACGCTATTTTTTGGCCACTCGTGGCCCACCCGTCACATATTTCGTTCCTAACTTGAACGTATGTATGGATCTATCCTAACTAGAACACACACACACACACACCACACACACACACCACAGTTACACTTAATACACACAATTCACTATGACACTTTACTCTCACCCATAGATAAGCTTGCACTTACATTTACACTTATTCAACACGTACAAATCAACAGACCAACCCTTTGGTCTTTCCCATGGGTCAATTTTTGACCCACCCTAATTTTAGGCCATCCCTAATTTTTAGCAGCCCTAATTTTTTTCGCGCCAACCCTTTTGTATTCTTAAAACGGTAACAAATTTGATGCCTCAGCATTAATTCCTCGCCCTATTTTGATGTCTTAACCTTGTTTTACCATGATATTTCGGCCCCAACCCTTTGGTCTCCCATGGGTCAATTTTGACCCAGCGCTTACTTGATGGCTTTGAAGTGGTTCCCAATCTCGTAAGAAAGTATCTAAGTGTGTTTCTAATTAGTGTTCTATGAGTTATTAGAATGAGTGCCAGGTGAGTGCCAGGTGAGTGCCAAGTGAGTGCCAATAAGTGCCAATGAGTGCCAAGTGAGTGCCAATGAGTGCCAGTGAGTGCCACATAGTGCCAGGTGAGTGCCACATAGTGCCAACTGAGTGCCACTTTTTTCAACCCTTTTCTAGCCTCCCCTGAGTTCTAGAATAAGCCCTAAATATGGTGTCTAAACCCCTAGGTTATAAGGTTATGCCGTAATCGTATTGGTGTATATTTACCAAGCTGGCTAGGAATGCTTCCTACTTATGAGTTTAGTCTTTTCTATCAGCCTTATAGCCTAATATATATATTACTTGCACACAACAGCAGAATTGCCACACATATTATTATTATTATTTATAACACACATTCACTATGACACTTATTCACACTATGACACTTATAAGCGCTTACACTCTCCATAGGGTACTTACATTAACCATATACACTTACCACTCACGACCCACACACAGATACACTTTACGTTTTACATCACACACTGATATTTTTGATGCCCCTCAACTTTGATGCCTCAACTTTGATGCTCAACTTTGATGCCTCAACTTTGATGCCTCAGCATTAAAGCCTCAGCATTTGATGCCTCATCTTTGAAGGTTCATCTTTGATGACTCTTCTTTGATGATGACGTCATCTTTGATACCGTCTATATTGATGATTCATCTTTGATAAAATTCTTTGATGGATCATCTCTACCCTCCATTAAAGAACAGAGTTTAATATTAATGTCTTCACCCCTAGTTCACAAGTTAACCACCCACAAGGGCTCAGCATGAGCCCCACCCGCAAAGGATGCCAGCCTCGCACCCGCAGGTGCGACCCGCCGCGTCCCCGTCCGCCGCGTTCCCGCCCGCGCCGCGTGCCGCCCGCAGGCGCAATATTTTCCGCGTTCCCGCCCGCCCGCTGGCGCCCGCAGGCGCGCAATATTCCCACGCGAATGAAAAATATATATACTATAAGTCATTCATTTTTAATTTCATACTTAAACATTTTTATTAAAAAAACATTTTCCGAGAGCGACCTAAAACTGTAACTCATTACAGCCCTATTATTTAACACATAATAATTTATTAACATATTTTTTTGTTCATACTTTTTAAACTTAAATACTTTTTAATTTTTAAAATTTTAAAAAATTGGATTGTAAAAGAAAAAAAAGAAAAAAAAAAAATCCAGAAAGTTTAATATATATATATCATTTATTTTATCTTCAATTGTACGAAATATTTATTAAAAACATAAACTTTATACATACCTTAAAGCGTAAATCAGTAAATCAATAGAAGGTGTTACCTAACAACAAAGGGATTAGTATGCTTTTGTTTTACTGTTTTTACTGCTTTAAACTCATGTTTTACTGCTTTAACTCTATGTTTTACTGCTTAAACTCACATATTTATTAACATTACAAACCCTAAAGCAGTAAATCAGTAAAATCAAGTAGATGTGTTACCTAACACCAAGGGGGATTAGTATGCTTTTTTTTTTACTGCTTTACTGCTTTAAGCCTGTTTAACTTACTGCTTTACTGCATTAACTTTCTGCTTTAACTGCTTTAACTCAGATACATTACATACCTTAAAGCAGTAAATCAGTAAATCAATAGAGGTGTTACCTAACACCTAGGGGGAAATAGTATGCTTTTGTTTTACTGCCTTTACTGTTTAAACTTTCTGCTTTACTGCTTTAAGCTTTCCTGCTTTAAGCTGCCTTTAACTCATCTACCTTACAATACCTTAAAGCAGTAAATCAGTAAAAAATCATAGAGGTGTTACATAGCCAACAAGGGGAATTAGTATCTTTTTGTTTTACTGCCTTGTACTGCTTTAACTTTCTGCTATTACTGCTTTAACTTTCCTGGCTTTACTGCTTTCAACTTTCTGCTTTAACTGTTTAATCATATATTTTACTGTTTTAACTCGTATATTTATTAACATTTTGTTTTTATTTTGTTTTAGTGCTTTTTTTATTTATTTTTATTATTATTTTTATTTATTTTTATTATTATTTTTATTATTTTTTTTATTTTTTATTAATTTTATTTTTTATTTTTATTATTATACTTTGTTATTTACTTCATGCCTATTGATATTATTATTTAGAACACACATACACACACACAACATCACACACACACACACACGACACACGCACACACACACACACACAACACACACTTACACTTATACACACTTTTCACTATGACACTTATACACACATTCAATATGACACTTATACATTAACCCATAGACACTTACATTTACACTTATACACACAACTTACAACTTATACACACCACACATTCACTATGACACCTTATACAACACATTCACTTAATGACACCTTACATTTACCCATAGACACTAACATTTACACTTATACACACGCGGTCACAACCACACCACACACACACACACACACACAAGATTTACTTACACTCACACACAGATTTACTTACCCACACAGCACACTAACTTACACATATAACGTATAATTTATTCAAAACATTTTATGTTTTTAAATTAACACGTACATTTATATTACTCATTCAAATATAACTAAAATTATTTCAAAGTTTCTTAAAACTTCTATAATAAATCAATCATTATTCTTTGAACAAAGAAAATTATTATTAACTGTTAATACTTTTTGTTTATAAAATTTTATTTATTTCATTAAAAGTTTTAAAATAACTTTTTACTAAATTTTAATGAAATTTTAATTAAAAACATATATTTTACGATGCCTTAAAGCAATAAATCAGTAAATCAGTAAGGGTCACAAGCCCGCTAGCACCCCTCCTACACCGAGCTTATGCAACGTTTTTATGTTCTATTTGGAACTTACTTCTGCTTTACAGTCATCTTTAGCCATGTAATAAGTATAAAAATAACAAAATAAAGTTCTTCTCTGCTAACAATAACAATGTATTTTATTTAAAATCTTTCTAAGTTCTTATTTAAAAAAAACAAATTTTCAAATAAGGTATATTATTCGCCCGATGTTAACTAAAAATATTTCAAAGTTTTATTAAATAATTTGCGGAAATTTCTTTATTATTATTATTATTATTATCTATGTCACATTGACAATGCCATCACGAGAAAACACAACAAACCGCACTCCTTACAGATACGAAACTGAACTCTCTCTGTAAAATGTGTTAAAATAACTACTTTAGGCCTAAAATTTAGGATAATCCCTTTTTGTATCCCGGGGCGATTTAAGCCTCATTCCAGGTCAAAATATATTCCAAAACGGACCTTTTTCTGTAAAATGTGGTGCAATTAAACTACGTTAGGCCTAAATTTAGGCTTAAATTTAGGATATAAGCCTTTTGTATCCCAGGCTGATTTAAGCCTAATACCAGGTAAAAAGGTAATTCCAGTATAGACATAGAATCGAGAATCAATGTTATTATTATTTTATAAAAATATATTTTCAAACTGAAAACATGCTGGATCGGGTAGATCCTTTAAGCAGGTAAGAAGAAAATGTTTACCTTTCTTGTGAGTGGAGGGAGTAATCCTTATCTCTATATGACCTCGTTTGTGATTGGTCGGAGAATTATGTTATCGCTTTTTTGGTTTTACGTATGTGAAAAACATGTTTTTTCATATCCCGAGCCCCTTACCTGTGATTGGATGAAAATTATATTTTGAGGGAATGCGTGTTTTAGACCCAAACTCATTTTAAAATCATACTCGTTTTAGCTGTTAAGCGGTGCACAAGCTCTCTCTGGTTTTGTAATAAAGTGTTCTATTTTCACTAAGTGTTTATCATGAATCAACCCTAACAAGTATAACCTCAATCCAAGACATTATCCAATGGGAAATCAAGATCCCCTGTAGTAGTAGGGTTTTCATTCTTATATAAAAGAAAACCCGATGGGTTTGAATTTTTCAAGTGTGCTACCCAATCACCCTGTTATAATACCAAGCGTATTTTTCGTGAGTGCAGATGAATTACTTTGTATATGTAATCACACTGAAGAGTGGCTTACAGAATACTTTAAACCAAGCTCAGCTTTAAACTGGACCGAAACAGTTATTAGCCTGTGCGAAGAAACCAGCGATAAGCAACTTACTCTAGCATTTTATAAACATCAAAACATAATCAGTTTGGAAGTTAAATTATGGGAGAGAAATAATGAAACAGCAAGTATTGAAACCTACATTTCATTTGGATTCTACATTTCAGGCCTAGCGCAGATGAAATATATGTTAAAGGTACGTAAGCGAATGTTAATACAGATGAAGAAGACATTTGTGTTATCTAATTACGTGACCGTAATTCATTACATGTTATACCAAGAATACTACGCATTTAAGAAAACCCTGATTGATGATCCTACGCACATCATCGATCGCTTCCTAAGTTCTATAGACGTACAGAAATTCATTTATCTACTTTAGAAAACAATGGCAAGAAAGTATTTATGCAGTTTACCCCGAATGTAAATATACTATGATATCTGAACGGGAACTTTTTACGTATGTGTTAACTGAAGGTATTACTGAGATACGAAACTATATCATCGATAATGATATAAATGATTGGCATATTTGCAAAGATTTAAAACTCTCTAAATCTTTGCAAATATGCCAATATGCTAACATATATTTCATCTGCGCTAGGCCTGAAATGTAGAATCCAAATGATCGTAGGATTCAAATACTGCTGTTTCTTTATTTTCTCTCCCATAATCTAACTTCCAAATCTGATTATGTTTTGATGTTTTATAAAATGCCTAGAGTCAATGTTGCTTATCGCTGGTTCTTCAGCCAAGGTTAATACGTTTCGGTCCAGTTTAATAAGCTGAAGCTTGGTTTAAAAGTATTCCCTGTAAGCCCACTCTTCAGTGTGATTAGCAATATACAAAAGTAACAAATTCACTCTGGAACTCACGAAAATACGCTTGGTATTATAACAGGTGATTGGGTAGCACACTTGAAAAATTCAAATCCATCGGGTTTTCTTTTATATAAGAATGAAACCCTACTTCCGGGGATCTTGATTTCTTCCCATTGGATAATGTCTTGGATTGAGGTATACTTGTTAAGGTGATTCATGATATACTACACTTAGTGAAAATAGAACACTTTTATTAACAAACACAGATAACTTGGGCACCGCTTAACAGCTAAAACGAGTATGATTTTAAAATGAATTTGGGTCTAAAAACACGCATCCTCAAATATAATTTTCATCCAATCACAGGTAAGGTTTAGGATATGAAAAAACATGTTTTTACATACCTTAAAGCCAAAAAAGACGTTAAAATAATTCTCGACCAATCACAAACGAGGTCATATAGAGATAAGGATTACTCGGACCAATCACAAGTAAGGAAAACATTTCCTTCTTACCTGCTTAAAGGATGTTACCGATCCAGCATGTTTCAAGTTTGAAATATATTTATACAAATAATAATAACATTGATTCTGATTCTTGAATCCATAACTGGAATTACCTTTGACTGGTATTGAGCTTAAATCAGCCATGGGGATTACCAGAAAAGGCTATCCTAAATTTAAGCCTAAATTTAGGCCTAACGTAGTTATTGCACAACATTTTACAGAAAAAGGTCAGTTTGAAAAATATTTTTGACCTGGAATTAGGTCTAAATCGCCCCCGGGATACAAAAAGGATTATCCCAAATTTATTAGGCCAAAAGTAGTTATTTCAACACATTTACAGGAGAGAGGTCAGTTTCGAATCTGTAAGGAGTGCGGGTTGTTGTGGTTTTTCTCGTGATGGATTGTCAAAGTAATAAATATAATAAATAATAATAATTAATAGAAAAATCCGAATTATTTTATAAAAAACTTTGAAATATTTTTAGCTAACATCGAGCGAATAATATAAATGTAAGTGAATAATTGTTATTTTAAAATAAGAACTTAGAAAGATTTTAATAAATACATTGTTATGTTAGACTATAGAAAACTTTATTTTGTTATTTTTTTAGTTATTAAAAGTCTTCAAGAATCTCTAATGCAGTAAGTCAATAGAACATAAACGTGGCATAGCTTGGTGTAGAGGGGTGCTAGGGGCTGGACCTTACTGATTACTGATTTATTGCTTTAAGGTAAGTAAGATATAGCTGTAGGTAAAGATTCTTCATAAAATTTTTAGTAAAAATTATTTTAAAAACTTGAATAGTTTATATAAATTTGTATAAACAAAAACCCACTTCAGAGTACGATTTAGTTGTTCAAAGATAATGATTGATTTATAATAGAAGTTTTAAGAAACTTTGAAAAATAAATTTTAGTTATAATTTGAATGAGTAATAATAAATGTACGTGTTTATTAAAACATAAATGTTTAAATAATTATACGTTAATATGTGTAAGTAAATCCTGCGTGTGGTAAGTAAAATCTGTGTGCTGAGTTGTAATAAATCTGTGTGTGTGTGTGTGTGTGTGTGGTGTGTGTGTGTGGTGTGTGGTGTGTGTGTGTGACGCGTGGGTATAAGTGTAAATGTAAGTGTCTATGGTAAATGTAAGTCTCATAGTGAATGTGTGTATAAAGTGGTCATAAGTGAATGTGTTGTGTGGTGTGTATAAAGTGTAAGTGTGTGTATAAGTGTAAATGTAAATGTCTATGGTAAATGTAAGTGTCCATAGTGAATGTGTGTATAGTGTCCATAAGTGAAAGTGTGTGTATAAGTGTAAGTGCGTGTGTGTGTGTGTTGTGGTGTGTGGTGTGTGTGTGCGTGTGTGTGTGGTGTGTGTGTGTGGTGTGTGTGTGTGTGTGTGTGTGGTGTGTATGGTGTGTCTAAATAAATAACAATAGGCCAGAAGTAAATAACACTAAGTAAATAAATTAAAAATAAAAATAAAATTAATAAAAATAATAAAAATAATAAAAATAATAATAAAAAATAAATAAAATATAATAAAATAAATAAAAAGCATAAAACAAAATTAAAAACATAATGGTTAATAATATAAATGAGTTAAAGACCAGTAAAACATAAATGAGTTAAGAAGCAGTAAAGCAGAAGTTAAAGCAGTAAAGCAGTAAAAACAAAAGCATACTAATCCCTTGTTGCTATGTAACCACCTCTATTGATTTACTGATGTTACTGCTTTAAGGTATGTAAATAGTATATGAGTTAAGCAGTAAAACAGTAGAAACTTAAAGCAGTAAAGCAGAAAAGTTAAAGCAGTAAACAGTAAAACAAAAGCATACTATTCCCTTAGGTGTTAGGTAAACACCTCTAATTGATTTACTGATTTTACTGCTTAAAGGTAATGTAATGTCAAATGGTGAGTTAAAGCAAGTAAAGCAAGAAAGTTAAAGCAGTAAAGCAGAAAGTTATAACAGTAAAAGCAGTAAAAGCAGTAAACAAAAGCATACTAATCCCCTCTTGGTGTTAGGGGTTGATTGCTTGATTTTACTGATTTACTGCTTTAAGGTATGTAATGTTAATAAATAATGTGAGTTCAAAGCAGTAAAACAGTATGAGTTTAACGCAGTAAAACTGAAGTTTAAAGCAGTAAAACAGTACAAAAGCATACTAATCCCTTGTTGTTATGTAACACCTCTTATTGATTTAAACTGATTTACTGCTTTAGTAATGTAAAGTTTATGTTTTTTAATAAAATTCCGTACAATTGTAGTAAAATAAAATGATTTTATATCAGCAAGTGCACTCTGGGATTTTTTCTTCTTACATACAATTTTTAAAAAATTATAATTAAAAAGTATTAAGTAAAAAAGTATTAAAAGAAAAAAATAATGTTAATAAATATATGTGTTAAATAATAGGCCTGTAAATGAGTAACAGTTTTAGGTTCGCGAAAATGTTTTTAAATAAAAAATGTTTAAGTATGAAATAAAAATGAATGACTTATAGTATACAATATTTTTCATTCGCGTGGAAATATGTTGCGCCTGCGGGCGCACGCGGCGGGGCTCAGCGGCTGACGCCGCCGCAGGCATCCCGCGCCCGCTGGCGTACCCGGCGCGCGGGGACGCGGCGGACGGAGACGCGCGGGTCGCACCTGCGGGTGCGAGGGGCTGGCAGCCTGTACTCGTAGCGGCCGAAACAGTTGACCCGACAGGTGGCTAACTTGTGAAACTAGGGGTGAGACATTTAATATTTAACTCTGTTCCTTTAATGGAGGGGTAGAGAATGATCCATCGCAAGATGATTTCAATCCAAAAGATGAATCATAAAATAGACGGTATCAAAGATTGACGTCAATCAAAAGATGAGTCTCAAAAGATGAACCTTCCAAAGTTGAGGCATCAAAGTTGAGGCATTAATGCTGAAGGCATCAAGTTGAGGCATCAAAGTTGAGGCATCAAAGTTGAAGGCATCAAAGTTGAGGCATTCAAAAATATCAAGTGTGTGAAGTGGTAATGTAAGTGTGATCTGTGTGGTTGGGTGTGAGTGTAAGTGGTATAGGGTTTAAATGTAAGTACCTATGGAGAGTGTAAAGCGCTTAATAAAGTGTCAATAGTGTGTATAAGTGCCATAGTGAATGTGTGTATAAGTGATTATAGTGGATGTGTTGTGTGTGGTTGCAATAGTAATATTATATAGGCTAGTTACAGTGTAGAAAAAAGACTAACTCATAGTTAGGAAGCATCCTAGCAGCTTTGTTAATATACACCAATTCGATTACGGCATACCTTTATAACCTCTAGGGGTACGACACCCATAGTAGGGCTATTCTAGACTCAGGGGAGGCGCTAGAAAGGCTTGAAAAAAGTGACACTCAGTTGGCACTATGTGGCAATCACTTGGCACTATGTGGCAACTCACTTGGCACTCATTGGCACCCATTGGCACTCATTGGCACTCTTGCACTCACTTGGCACTCACCTAGCACTCACCCTGGAACTCATCTAATACTCATAGAAAACTAATAGAACATCACTAGATTACTTCTTAACGAATGATTCGGGAACCATCAAAGCAATCAAGTTAGCGTTGGGTCGAAAAATTGACCGCTGTAAAATGGGCAAAGGTCAGGGTGAATATCATGGTCCAAACAAGTATAAGACATCAAAAAAAGGGGCATCAATAATGCTGAGGCATCAAAAATTGTACCGTAGAATACAAAAGGGTTGGGCGAAAAATTAGGGGTGCCGAAAAATTTAGGGATGGCCTAAAATTAGGGTGGGTCAAAATTGACCCATGGAAGACCAAAAGGGGTTGTCGTGTGTTTGTAGCGTGGTGATATAAGTGTAAAATGTAAGTGCCAAGTATCTATGGTGAGTTGTAGTGTCATAAGTGGAATGTGTGTATAAGTGTAACTGTGTGTGTGTGTGTGTGTTGTGTGTGTGGTGTGTGTGTGTGTGGGTGTGTGGTTCTAGTTTAGGAATAGATCCATAGCATAACGTTCATAGTTAAGGAACGAAAATGTGACGGGTGGGGCCACGGTGGGTAAAAAATTAAAGCGTGGGCCAAAAATGGACCCATGGGTATATGGCAAGGTCAAGGCCTAAATATCATGGTCAAACAAGGTTAAGACATCAAAAAAGGGCTAAGCCCCTAAAGGAAGGACAACTAAATATACCGTGGGTCAAATTGACGCCATGAAGGACAAAAAAACTTTCCAGGTGGGTCAAAATGACGACATGGTATCTGTCAAGCTTTGAAGCAAAAGGGAAAGGACAAAAAAGGTTAAGACACTCAAATATAAGGGCTTTTTAAGCCCATATAAATGAAATAAAAAATACCGTGGGGCAAAAATGACCCATGGTCGAAAAAAATTAGGGGTGGGGCGTAAAAATAGAGGGGGCAACACGTTACAAACGGAGGCTTCGCCTCCGTGGCTGGCGCAACCCTTCTTATCGAAGGTTATGCGAAAATTAAGGGTTG
>JABUQX010010562.1:5000-7500 GCA_015478945.1 Trachelipus rathkii
TCCCCTGAGCATCTGCCGCCGTAGTACCTATAGAAAAGGGATAGAGCGCCAACGTTACGTCGCAGAGATAGAGGGTCAAGAGAGTTTGAAAGTAGGGGACAGTTTATTAGTCTCTTAGCTTTAGACTCAACCCTATCCAATAGAAGGGTGGAGCCGGAGCCCCCCAAATGTGAGAACAGTACTCCATACAAGGGCGAATAAGGCCCTTATATAACTGGAGTAGCTGTGCAGAGGAAAAAAATTCCCGCAACCTGAACAGAACTCCCAGCTTCTTTGAGGCCACCTTAGCAACCATAGAAATATGAGGTTTCCAAGATAATTTGTTGTTTATGTTAAGACCAAGAATGTTTATGTTATTCACAGGAGAGACGTTAGAGCCGTCGAAAGAAATAGGAAAGGTCGGAGGTGTTTTTGAGAGGGAGATGTGGAGAAGTTGAGTTTTTAAAGAGTTAAATTTTACAAGGTTGCGGTGACCCCACCGGGAAATCCCATCCAGATCGGCAAGAATAGAATCGGAAAGCTGAAGACGAGAGGCAACTCTAGAAGCAAAAGAGGGAGCAGATTTGAAATGAGTTGAAGAATGGAGAGTTGAGTCATCGGCATAAGAGTGAACAGAGTTGGAAGTACAGCTGAGGAGATCGTTGATGAAAAGTAGGAATAAAGTTGGAGATAGAACAGAACCTTGCGGAACACCACAGTTAACAGGAAAGGAGGAAGAGGACGCTCCATCAACAAGAGCTGATATGGAGCGATCAGAGAGAAAACTAGACAAGAGTAAGCAAAGAGAAGGAGGAAACCCAAAGGAAGGGAGCTTAGAGAGCAGTGACGCGTGCCAAACCCGGTCAAAGGCCTTGGATATGTCAAGCGCCACCACGCAAGACTCCCCATGATCCCTAAGGGCAGAAGACCATAAATCAGTTAGATAGGATAGTATGTCACCAGTTGACCTCGAACGACGAAAGCCATACTGGTGATCTGAAAGAAGGGAATGAGACTCCAGATGATCCAGGAAATGAGAGTTAAGAAGAGTTTCAAAGATTTTAGATAGAATACAGGTGAGAGCTATAGGGCGATAGTTGGAAGGATCAGAGCGGCTACCTTTTTTCGGGATCGGTTGGACATATGCGCGCTTCCAGCATTGAGGAAAAGTATTAGTATTAAGACATAGAGAGTAGAGTTGAACGAGGACAGGCGCCAGCTCAGAAGCACACTCCCTCAAAACACGGGGAGGAATGCCATCCGGGCCACTAGCCTTCCTGACGTTCATAGAACTCAGGATCCCATGCACACGATCATGTGTAATTACAGGTAAAGACATGGGAAACCTGAGAGGAGAAGGAGTAGGAGGAGGGATGCCAGAATCGTCCAGGGTAGAATTAGATGAAAAAAGGAGGCCGAAGAGATGAAGGTCAAAATCTGTATAAAGGTCAAAACCTGTATAAATGTCAAAATCTGTATAAAGATCAAAATCTGTATAAAGGTCAAAATCTGTATAAAGGTCAAAATCTGGCACAAACCTGTATAAATGTCAAAATCTGTATAAAGATCAAAATCTGTATAAAGGTCAAAATCTGTATAAACGTCAAAATCTGTATAAAGGTCAAAATCTGTATAAAGGTCAAAATCTGTATGAAGGTCAAAATCTGTAAAAAGGTCAAAACCTGTATAAACGTCAAAATCTGTATAAAGATCAAAATCTGTATAAAGGTCAAAATCTGTATAAAGGTCAAAATCTGTATAAATGTCAAAATCTGAATAAAGGTCAAAATCAGTATAAAGGTCAAAATCTGTATAAAGATCAAAATCTGTAAAAAAGGTCAAAATCTGTAGAATGGTTAAAACCTGTATAAAGGACAAAACCTGTATAAAGGTCAATATCTGTATAAAGGTCAAAATCTGAATAAAGGTCAAAATCTGTGTAAAAGTCAAAATCTTTATGAAGATCAAAATCTGTATAAAGGTCAAAATCTGTATAAAGGTCAACTTCAAGAAGAAAAGAAAGAAAAAAAATCTATGGAAAATAAAAACAAAAAGATAAATAAAAATAATTTAATTGAGAATTTTTTTTTATCTTGAATTTAATGAAAATTCTTAATTATTTGCTATTCGTCGAACTACGAATAAAAGTAGACAGAAAATTAACAATCAAATTAACCGTCAAATTAATTAATTTTAACCGTTAAATATATAATGAATTAAAAATTTAAATTCGAATTAATTAAACATTCAAAAAATTCATTTCAAATTTTTTTATTCAAACCCAAAATAATTAGTAAACAGCATTCGAAATTCAAATCAATATTATTTTATTCATATATTTTATTAACGTTTCAAATCTGTCCAAATCGGACTTAATTTACATTAGTATATATATATATATATATATATATATATATATATATATATATATATATATATATATATATATATATATATATATATATATATATATTATTGTTATTACATATATTATTATTATTATTACATATTATTATTATAT
>JABUQX010010562.1:12500-56665 GCA_015478945.1 Trachelipus rathkii
AGCTTCTAAAATATTTATAAAGTTGCAAAGTAGCACCATTTGCGTTTTTAGTTTCATCCTCGATCTTTTATTAAATGCACAATTTTAAAATGGGTATTTTTTTTTTATTCGTAAAATACGTCACCCAGTTGGATATTGTTTTTCATGGCATTTTTTTTTTACTTTTTTTTCACATACTGCATTAAATAATTTTTGATGATATTTGATGCATATATAATTAATAATTCTATTTTAGGCTATTTTGAAGTTACATCTTGCAATAATTTTACTCGAATTCCCGAAAATCTTTCTCCATCGGAGCAAAATTTACCTTATACTTTTGGTCGGAACCATTGATTTTTGACGTATGCGGATTCTCGTACACGTACGAGAATTTAGCCTTTGGTACGAGGTATGAGGTACGAGGTACGAGGTAACTTAATCTCGTACGCAAATGTACGAGAATTTTGTTTCCGTCAGCCTTTCCTTTTTTTATTTTTATTTTACTTGAAGAAAATATACTTTCGTGGTGTGGCTGAGTGTATGGAGTGTAGATTTGTATATTGCAATCGAAATTGGTAGGAGATTGTTTACGCATTGAAAATCGGAAGCTGTGTAATATATAGATAAGTAAAGTAGGAAAATAGGGTCCAGATAATATAAAAATTAAATAAAAAAAAGGAAAAATAAATGTTTTTTGGGGGAGGGGAGAGGGGATGTGTTGGTGGGGGGTGGGGGAGTGGGAGAGTGGGGAAGAATGGGGGTCTCTCGTTTCTTCTATTTATTCACTCCGATGATAAAACAAATATAGAGAGTAGATAGGAAAGATAGAGATTGTAACACTTGAGTTTCTAGTAATTGTTACAAAGAGAGTGTCGATAGTCACATAAATAATGAAAAGAAATAAAATAAACTGATGTGCTGTGTTCGGAATTATCACTTTCATTTTGAAGAAATAATTTAATCATTTTAACTCTATCATTTAGGATAAAATTAAATGGAATTTAAAGGGTTTAAAATTCAAAGGAAATTTAATATAGATTGGAAATTTGAATTCTATTTATTTCGTTTACTGTAAATTTGTAAAATTTTTAATCATTTCACGTTCTTATTTTCCTCAAGACAATTATACAATTACAAGTTCTATTGCTTACACAAGAGTTTTTTCCTAACCTAGTGCAATGGTCATTATCTATATATATATATATATTAATTATATTATATATATATATAATATATATATAATTTATATATATATATATTATATATCTATATATATATAATATATTATTAAAATTAAAAACACTCACCGGCTGGGCCCTTTTCAGGAGGGGCAGGAAATAACATACCTGGAAATCCCACCCAACCGCAAGCCTAACGCAAAATCTCTTAGGTGAGCGCAGACTGGGTTTTAAAGAGAGGAGGAAGATTGAATACAGTAGGAAAAACAGAAGATGGCAAGCAGTATTCCACAGACAGAAGTGGCTGGAAAGGGAGGCACCCAACGAACGAGTTCTGGGAATTTTCATCTCACGCAAAGAATTCATGCGGGGCATGGCACCCCTGTATTACGAGGGCGTGTGGCAATGAAGGTGGATTGCGAGCGGCCACTCCCTGACATCTACCGTTGTGTACCTATAGAAAGAGATGTGCGCCCGTCACGTCGCAAGATACAGGGATACTGTCTAGAGAGAGTTTAGAGTAGGGGACGTATTAGTCTCTTAGCTTTAGCTCAACTCTATCCATAGAAGGGTGAAGCCGGGAGCCCCCCCAAATGTAAACCAGTACTCAAACAAGGCGAGATAAGGCCCTTAGATAAACTGGAGTTAGGCTGTGCGAAGGAAAAAAATTCCCGCAATCTGAACAGAAATCCCAGTTCTTTGAGGCCACGCTTTAGCAACCGTTGTTTGTGATATGAGGTTTCAAGACATTTTTGTTGGTATGTTTATGTTTGTCAAAGGGGAGACGTTAAATCCGTCGACAGAAATAGGAAAGTTAGGAGGTTTTTTGAGAGGGAGATGTAAAGAGTTGAGCTTTTAAAGAGTTGAATTTCACAGGTTGCGGCGGCCCCACCGGGAAACCACCAGGTCGGCAAGGATAGAATCAGAAAGCTGAAGACGAGAAAGGCAGCTCTAGATGCAAAAGAGGGAGCAGATATTTAATGAGTGGAAGAATGGAGAGTTGAGTCGTCGGGATAAGAGTGAACAGAGTTTAGAAGTGCAGCTGAGCGACAGATCGTTTTATGGAAAAGTAAGAAATAAACGTTGGAGATAATGCAGAGAACCTTGAGGAACCATCACGTTAACAGAAAAGGAGGAAGGAAGGTTCGCTCCAATCAACGATGTGCTGATATGGAGCGACCAGAAGAGAAAACTTGACAAGAGTAAGCAAAGAAAGGAGGAACCCCAAAGGAGGGGAGAGAGAGCCACGATCATGCCATACTCGATATATATTATATAATTATATATACTTTATATATATATATATATTAGATTATATATACTATAATATATATAATATATAGCTATTATAATATAATTATTCATATATATGTTTTTATATAGTCATATTTATAGTTATTATATATATATATATATAAATATAATAATATATTTAATATATATTTAATAAATATAATATAAATTATTATATTATATATATTTTTATTATATATATATATAATATATATTATATATATTATATATATATATATTATATATATTTATATAATATTACTATATATTACGGTATATATATATTATATATATATAATTATATATATTATATATATACTTATTTTTATATATATATATATTAATATTATATACTCGTATATATGTAATCTCCGAACTTTTACTGCCTTCTTGGACTACTTCAAATTCCACAAACTTACTGGTCAACAAAAATGCACTTTGAAATTTTCGTCCTTTCGTCAAATAGTAAACTAGTTTATAATTGGGGGTCGAGAGAACAAACATTTAACATTATATTTTGTTATAGCTCCTAGTTTTTAGTTGTAAATCTACAGGTAAAATGGTCGACAAGTTCAATGGTCGACAAGTAAAATGGTTGACACAACAAGGGGTCAACACAACATTAAAAAATTTCCTGTACAGCCAGGATATAGGTTAGGTTAGGTTGGTTAGGTTAGGTGTAGGTATAAGTAGGTATAGGTTAGCGTGAATATAAGGATACTAGGTTAGGTTAGTGATTTCAGGATAATAGCGTTAGGCTGTAATAGTTGAGTTAGGTTAGATGTTGTAGGTTAGGTTTAGTGTTAAGTTACAAGTTTCTGTGTGGACCTTTCCGAGTCGAAGAGAGAAGCTTCTAAAGAGAAGATGACGAAGCATTCGTTCTTTTACAATGTGCCGACAAATGTCCGGCTGAGGTTTATGCCATATTGGGAGAGGTAAGTAGGTTCCGAGATGAAACAAAGCAAGAAAAGAATAAAACTTTGAAGTAACTGCGGTTTTTGTTACTCTAACAGAGAATATGCTAGGAGAGAAGTTTCTCACAAAGTTTTGGTCAGAGAACGAGATGAGATGAAATATTTTATATTTTGCTATAGGCCTATTTCCTGGGTTTTGATGCACGAACACTTTAAAATTAAACGGCAATGGTTACTAGCATGTGAAATCGGATTCTGGTTTTTGGCTGTCGTTGTGTACTCCTTTTCTGGGGGGCAGATTTAATCTCCGTGTTCGGTTAAGTCCGAAAAAGTAGTACAAGCAGAGACTACAATAGCAGCGTTTCCGGAATTTGCCTATATACCGTTCGCTTTTACCATTTTCGTAGAATATCCTGATGGGAACGCTTCCATGTATCGGACGCATGGACAGGCACCGCAGTTGGAGGGAAGAGTGCACATTGGGACCGAGAGAGGTGTTAAGGTGAATCGAGTTGTACAGGGTTGAAACGTGGTGACAACCTAATCGATGGTTTGCTTAACTTGTTTCTAGGAAGTAGATTAATTAAAGATCTGGTAACGTTAAGATCTGTGACACTTGTCAGATTCTTTATCTCTCCCCATAGGCAAGCCATACACATCTATCTTTGCAAATGCCCGTGCACAATGCTGCCTGTGTCTCAGGACCCTGAAGAAGTCTTGATAGGTGGGGAGACGAGACCTATGTAATATATTGCTTTCAGAGAGTAAGAATCTTGGAAGGGCCAATGAACAGATCCCAGGCTTTCGATGTTGGGACGTGTTGCGGGTCACGAAGCATGAGGGTGGAAATAGTCTTACGGTAAAAGTAACTAGAAAAAAGCATTCATTCACATCTGTTAGGATAATGCAATGGTGACCCGAATTTTGTACATATGGTTCTTCACGGTGTCATTAAGAGATTTAAATGTGGTAGAATTTTGCTTTCTTTGTAGAGAGGATGAGTTCCATGTGGCTTGGGCAAATATGTTGCGTATGGCCGGGAAAAGAGATTTACCTTGGCGAGTGTTGGAGTAGAGAGCCTATTCGACTGTCCGGCGGGCTGAGCAATACAGCGATAGCAACAAAAGTTTGTTGCAATCCCAAAACTGAGCGGGTGATGGGGTCAACGGAAACAAGTGATTGCATATGATACTAGTTCAAGTTGCTCCTAGAATCATGCCACTGATGGATGGGATGTATTTGTAATTGCTGTTGCAGAGTAGATTTTGCTCCTTGAGTAATCTGTAAGTTCATTTCATGTTAGACAGAAATGGCTAATTTAGGAACCTTGAAGGAAAGTGAGGAGAGACGTTGCACATTGAGTGTACACGGAAAGAGATTCAGCACTTTAAAGCTTGAGGCGTTCGTGATGGGTGTTCTATAGAATCACAGCTCGTCCAGTCCTGGCCATTAGGTTTATGAACCTGTACATCGGGACGAGCGACCATGGAGTGAGCCATCCCTCGGTGGGGTTGTACTCCTATGTAAACGCTGTCATCGAAATCCTCACATCCACAACTCATGGGCGAAACGGCATAGGTATTTTCCGTTTGCTAGGCGAATAGCTTTTGATATCATTGGAACTCTTTGTTTTAGGTGCGCGTCCTTACATGCTACGACACTGAACATTTAATTGTTAACATTAGGTAATAAGAACGATTCCCTGGTGTATGCGAGAGCCTGGTGATGGTCCACGGCAGAGCTCTGCGTCTGTCTGGTTCTAGAAACTTAGGTCCAAAGGATAGTGTCCGAGACTTAAATACTATTTCTATCTTAATGCGCTGAGCATGACCACCTTTGTCCTATCTTCGCTTTACCGTCCAAAGCGTTCGGTTCTTCTGTACTTCCCATTGTGCATTGGAGAAAAAATCAAAAGAGGTCAGGTTTGAAATGAGGGAAATGGGAAGAGACGATTAAAGGGTGAATTTCTCCCTTATTCACACTAGTACCTCGTCTTTACATTTTGGATAAATCATGGCTGAAGTGTATTCTTCTGGAGGAAATGGTGTTCAAGTAGCACCGGTTCTCCATGTAGGTCTGGTCGTATGGCTGCTAACGAAAATGTTGGAGTATTATTGTAGTAGTCCGCTCTTTTTTCTCTGTACATAGTATGCTATGTTTGGAGGAAGTTATAATCATGCAGATAATTAGTGCAATTCGTTTTTACGTTATTTAGAACAGCTCTCATTACAAACTCATTTGGAACTGAGCATGACGCATTTGAAATGTATCTATTTGTGATTGTCTCAACTCAATTATCGCGCAGGTTTCACATGCAATATAGGATTATTGCAGACGCATATATTGTCTAGATGCCGCTAAAGTTATGTGATTTATACTTGAATTTACCTATAATCATTATATATATTTAGATACTCAGTTATAATGCTGTAATTAGTCAGATTGCTGTCATTTTTTAATGTGCTAGAATAGATTTCGATGTTTCTGAGCAGAAAAATTATATACCTACAACACAATTAACGTAACATTAATTTACGAAATATAGATGCTATTTTTATTATCAGAATTACATTAGGCAATCCTGGATTCTAACCTGACTTCAAACTTTTAAAACTTCATAGAGAAAATCATATTAAATGATTATTCAATTAATTAGCAATTACTTTGAATAGTATATGATATATATATATAATTAATTTAAATATATATATATATAACTAATATAATACTATATATATATATATATATATTAATATATATATATATATATATATATATATATATATATACTATTAAATATATATATAATATATATATATATTTCATTATTACTTTACTATTTAATTATCTTAATTAAGAAATAAATTTAAAAAAAAAAACATTAGTTATAAAAAAAGATTACATTTTAACAATTATATAAAAAAACTTTTTCTTTTACTATTTCATTTTTTTTTATTACATGAAATAATTAATAAAGAATTAATAAATAATATGAGTAATAGACAAGTAGCTGTAGTATCTACTGCCTCTTTGCCATTGAAGTTTTTATTTTCCTTGCATATCTTCATGTACAAAAATGAGATTCAGATTTACCATGAATCTCTCTTAAAAATATTGCAGTTAAAACTTGAGTTAGTTATTTTGTATGCATCAAATTCTTTCCAAAAACAATTATAGTCAATAAATAAGAGTTCCTTGTCATTCACTCTCTTGAATTAATGTATTACAAAAAAAAAAGTTTCTGAATTAAGAATCTACTCGTAAACACTAAGACGTAATTCAACAAGCCTTACTTAGGATCCGATAAACTCCTCTTTTTTAACAGATACTCTCTCATTGTAACATATTTTCTATTCCTCTCAGATTCACCTTTTGCCGGTTCTTTTTAAAACAACATGTGACCTCGTTATCTCGAGCCTCATCCTGGTCTTCTGTCTCGATTAAGAAACGTCCAGTAATATAAATAAAAAAAACAATCCGAGCGATAGTACTCTCGTATCACTATGGAAAGCAAGAAGAGGTTCGACAGGAAAAATGTCCAAAGTGAGACGCACATAGTATAAATGTGAGTATATTAACAGTATGTAATAATAAAATTAAATCTGGTTAATTAGGTTGTAATCTTATAGTATAAACGAATCTGCTGCAACTTACAAATCTAACAGCCTAAATCATTAATCCTAATATCCTAAAGTCATAATGATAACCTTATGACCTTATAACCATACCTATAATAATCTCGTTATGTGGCTTTGTAACGTGGGAAATATTTTTGATTGTCGTGATATATATATATCGTATTATCATCATCATTTTACTTCTTAAATCTTGAGCATTTAATATGAACAATTATATACTGAATAACTAACTATTTTTATATAAATTATTTATGAATTATTACCAAAGTACAAAAATATGGGAGTACTGATATAATGATTAATATAATGATTAATTATTAATGATTATTTATATATAATTATTATGAGAACTGAAATGATTTTGCATTATTTCGGGAGTTAATAATAAAATATTACATAATATTGGGTAACTATCAATTATTTATCATTATTTCGGGAATTAGCAATAAATTCATTTAGTATATGGGATACTAATAAATTTTTGAATCATTTCGGAAATATTTACTAAAAATAAATTTCATGTAGCAAGACTCACCTTAATAACTATAGAATTTGATACCGTATAATATATTATATATATATATTATATGTATAATTATATACTATAATATAATTTTGATTAATTAAGATTTTATATTATCTAAACACTTGTGAATTTGAATAAAGTTACCTGAATACGGGTTTATCATGTATAAAGTACATTAAATTATACCGGACTATTTATCACATCAAAAAACTGGAAAAAATGGAAAAAAAAAACACGTCACTTCTACTTCGTATGATGCGATCTGACTGAGCTGACTATTTCTGGTGTGGTCTACCTTTATTCTTGAAATATATATCTGAACCCGTGTGTCCGCTTCTAAACTAACAATTATTCACCACAGAAATTATTTACGTTAGGGGTAACGTTGTTGATTCGTGTCTGGTTTATTAATTTTTTATTATTAATCTATTTTCTATGTTACAAGGTTTTTCATACTCGGAATATTTTACCACCACATGTTCAAATAAATAAAAAAAAACCAATTGAGTATTAGCGTGCAGTCAAAAATGACTTTGTTGGTGTACAACGGCTAGAAGCCTAGCATAAAGAGTTTGTTGTAAGTTGTCGTCAAACACCCTGTATTAGTACAGATAGACATCGAGTCTGCATCTCATGTATCATTGGTTAACAGTTGCGTTGGAGCAGTAATCAGTCTAATATTCTGGCCTTCCAATTGTTTGCTACCCTGTTCAGTCTAAACATCTACCGCCTGGATGCTTAACTCAATTCGCACTGCTATGACTCATGATGCGTTCAACAGGTTAATTTCTCAAGATTCAATTTCAATAACCACTTTGTATATTAATCTCAATGGCTCTACGAGTGCTTGCGAGTCGAGTCCGCAAACTTCGACTCTGGTTTCTAGTGATCACTTCTTTCGAATGCAATAAACCATCCCAAATGCAGCGGACCCTTCGATAATTTGGTGTATGTTCCCACCTGTTGACCAGTGAAGCTCTAATGTAGAATATTTGCATTACGATATTCAATACACGCACCTAATTCCCATACTCATGTTCAAAATCAATTTTTATCCACCCTCTACCCCTCTGCTTTATATATAATGTTTGTGTATAAGAGAATTACATATATGTAATTTATTAATGTATATACATGAATAGGCAAATGTAAATTCACCTTTCGAAGAGGCACCTCAAAATCCCCTTTCCCTAAAAACTATAAACTTTAAGTATTCACATAATTATGTGCTAATACAAAAATTCAGTGTTTTATATAAAACAATAGTTCAATTAATGTAGACAAAGAATCTTCCAGATGATTTCTTTCATTAAACTTCACTAAAATATCTAAATTAAACTTGTAAATAAAAGCTAAACAACACATGAAATAATTTATAGTGCCCTATGAATATCCAAAGTAAATAGCGAGTTATTGATAAATGAGTTCGTGGAATGAATCCTCTGCCTCTAGTTTTTTCGCATAGCTCGGATATTTCCAACTTA
Organism: Trachelipus rathkii; assembly: GCA_015478945.1. Lineage (NCBI taxonomy): Eukaryota > Metazoa > Arthropoda > Malacostraca > Isopoda > Trachelipodidae > Trachelipus > Trachelipus rathkii. Next base: position 21,516 of record JABUQX010010562.1, read on the forward strand.
CATCACTTCCACCAAAACTCCTCAGTCCATAAGCATGTTATCCCAACCTTCAGTAATCTCCCAACTCACCTATGCATTTGGTTTAGAAATAAATATTAATAAAAAACTTATATATAAACCAATATATAAATGAAAGCTAAAAATAGTACAATTTAATCTCTTATATAAAAAGAAACTGTATGATAGTTATCAATAAAACTATCAAATCGTGATATTAATTTACTTTTTTAATAACTGAAAAGTTTAACCATAATAAGAATTTTTATATCTTGATAAAGTTTATTGTCAATGATAAAAATTTAATACAATTTTAAAATATAATTGTATTTACTTTTTGACTTATACTATAACTATATACCTTAATACTATACTAACCCTTTTCAATTATCATTTAATACTATAACTTATATAAATAATCTAAAGAAAATTGAAATTATAACTTATAACGCTAAATAATAAATATATATTATTAATATTAATCTCACTCTTAACAATCAAATAAATTTAATGATAATATAACTTTGAATAGGTCATAGGATTGTATGGATTAAAGTTCCAGGTATTTCGAAATTCGATCACATGATTTTCGCTCCACGTAAGAGTTGTAATAGATGGCACGCAAATGACAGGAGGCCGTAGGTTAGGTTAGGTTGCTAGGTCCATATTATCGTTATGCTTTAGGGTTTAAGCGAGTTTAGGAAGATACCCGTCTCTAATCAGTGTAAGGAGTTATTGTGGCTAGTTTAGTGCATGGGTCAAATTGTTTGGTTAGTGTTCAAGTGTCTAGAGGGTATTAGGTCTTAGGTTATAAGGTTATATTAGGATCTAGGTTATGCTCAGGTTAAGGTTAAAGGTATATGTATGAGTTTAGTATAGAGTAAATAATTAATTTAATATATATATTATTATGATATATAATATTATATATATATATATAATATAATGTTAATGATTATATATATGATATTATTTATATAATATATATTATATATATATTAAATATATATATTATATATATATTATTTATATATAAATATATATATATATTAATATAATATATTATATTTAATATATTATAATTATATATATTATTATTTTTGGCATAGTCCGAAACCGTAGACATACTTGAATAACTATGAATGAGTATCAGCCAAAATTATTTAAGTGTCGCATTTCATTCTTTGAATTATATGACTCCTGCTTTCCAGTGTGTGTGTCCTCGTCTGCCTGAACAATATATTCCTTTCGACGATTTTAGGTATAGATCCTAACGTGCTTCCGCGTCACTCCTTCATTGTTGCCAATTATGACAGTAAATTTAAAAATTGCTTGCTGTTAACGGACCGATACTCAGATCTCGTACTATAATTGAATTTGAAAATTCTCATTCTCTCTTCCATCTCTCTCTCTCCCTCTGCTCTTCCGATATTAATATATATATATTAAGTATTTATATTATATATATATTATTAATATATATATATATATATTATTATATATATATATATAATCATATATATATATATATAATATAATATAAATATTATATATATATATATATAGTATATAATTTTTCCTATATATTTTTCTATAATTACATTGTAACAGCGTGATTAATGTTAGTATTTTATTTGTAAATTATATTATAAAATAATTATATATATATAATATAATATTATATATATATAGTTAAATTATAATATATAAAATAAATATTATTATTTATTATATATTAATATAATAATACTATATTATATATTATATATATTATATATATATATAATATATATGTATATATTACATATAACTATAATATATATATATTTATTATTATTATATAATATATATATTTTATATATATAATATAATATATATATTATTAATATATAGTATATATTAGATAAATAAATTCTATTTATAATTACTATTAGTAAATATATTAAAAGTAATATAATAATATATTTACCTTATTTCATTTCCATATATTTATTATATATTAGGGCACTAATCCTATCAATTAACTTAATAAAAGTAAGTGAAAAAGTTAACATTAAATAAGTCTTAGATTATGAATTATACTGAAAAATTCAAATTCAGGCAGTAAATTTATATATTCATACTAAATTTATTGGTGATTATCTATTCACTATATATTAATTTATATATTATATTATATCTATACTATATATATATATATATATAGTATATTATATAATTATATATATATTATATATATATATATATATACTTATATAATATATTTATAAATATTATATATTATATATTATATATATATTTATATATATACTATATATATATATATATATATATATTATATATATATTATATATATAGATATATATATACTTATATTACTTAATTATAACACTATATATATAATTATATAGTATATATATTATATATATATATATATATATATATATATTTATATATATATTATATATATTACTATATTATATTAGATATATATATATATTATATATGCGGGAAGAAGGGAACATGTGAATTTATTTCGCAGGATATTAGGCAAGATGGGAGTTTTAATATATTGTTTGATTTTCAATTTGGTTAATAAATATAAATTGAAGTGTTCATTAGCAGCGAGTCCCTGGTGTTGAAATGTCGGAAGCGAAGCGAATTTGTTTAATTAGTCATTTATGCGTGGTCTCCGTTGCCAGATATTGTTCTTAAATGAGAGTGTTTAATTATCAAAAATGTAATTGAATTCTTTCACCCGAGGTTTATACCAATATATGCAGTATGATTTGAATATATTATCGTGATTAGACTAAGAACTTTCTCAAATAGTGAGAAATCCGAGTAAATATACTAGCTATAGATAGTTCACTATATACACAGTTTGCTCTTTTTTATATATGTTATGATTTATTATTCTTATATGTTATAATATTTATTTATAATTTTTATCTTTTATTAAAGTAGCGGCGTTCTCGACCGGCACGGGAGGTCAGACAGTAGAAGTGAGGATCAGTAATGCTACTGTCTATCCTCCCCGCTAAGAATGAGTACCTAAAGAACCTGTATACTACTTTATCCTGATCTATTGTGCGATTGACTATACTTTGGGTTATTCCTTACAGTAAAAAACTAAAAAACTATATTGGCAACCATGTAATATGATACTCACTTAATATAGCTCCTTGAAGGATTAATCGTGGAAAAAAGATAATACGATTTACTACCGTTCGTTTCGATAGTATATAATATACGTTAAACTTTCCATTTTTAAAGGATACAAGTTTTACCAAATATATATATATATATATTATAATATATTAAATATAATTATATATATTATATATTATATATATTATATAAGATATAAAAATTATATTTATATATATTTATATATATATTTAATATATTATATTATAATATCAATAATATAATATTATATTTAGTATATATAATATTAATATTCAGTGAAATATATATCTCTAAGTTTAAAAAATTTAAGTAAAAAAAGAGAGTATATATGCAGTAAAAATTAAAAAGGAGCGTATAAAGAGAGAAGAGCCAGATGTGAAATTGTAAAGAAGGAATCTCTGAAAGACCTTATGAGGTTATTCAAAATATTGAGAAGGTTATTCAAAAGTGACTTGAAAGTAATGTTTTCAGAAGAGAAGACATAATATAATATAATGTACTATAATATCATATAGACTTAAAGCTTTAAAAAGTAAAATTTAAACTTACAAAATTAAATGCTATTTTTACATTAACATTGTGTATAAATTATCAAACATTGAATATATAATTTATATTTTTATAATATTGAAAGTTATTGTGATGAGTTTCGTAATGACGAAGAAGGGAGCTGCTAAATTTTCTTCGACGACATTTATTAGTTTAATAGTAAACTTTGATATAAATATTAATTTTATTTGGTTATTTTTTTTTTTCTGTTAATAATATTTATATTAAATATTTCTAAGATATTACAATTTTAATACAAATAAAATATATAATATAAATATAGATTTAGAAGCTCGTTTTCCGTAAATAATGTTAATATTATTGAACCATACGTAAGTAAAATAAACTTGCATAATATTTATTCTTACTACCTGTATTGCTACATGTGAGTAATCGAAAAACCCTATTTCCATTTTAGGATAGTTTATTTTTTCTTATGAATTAATGTTTTTGAAGTGTATACTTTATTTAAATTATAAATAATATTTAATCCAAACATTCAACTCTCTATTGAGAGCTCATGTCGAGAAAATAGTGAAATATATTTGGATAAATAAATAAATTAAAGATATAATAGTATCAATATTATATATATATAATATTAATATTATAATATAATATGAAATATATAATATATGCACCTATATTACGTTAATAATACTACTATATTATTAAAACTATAATATTAATAATTAAATATATATTATTATTATATATATATATTATATAATATATAGATATATATATATATATATAATTAATAATATATATATTATATACTATATAGTTTAAATTTATATATTATATAGTAATTATATAGCTATATATTTATATATATATATATATATATAATTTAATAAAAAACTAAATATTAATAATAAAAAAACCACTTTTATAAATAAATAATACTTGAATGAAAATGGAAAAATGATATATATTACGTTTTCTATTACCAAAAAAGGAGAAACGGCCCTATTACTCTTTCTCAGTAAACTAAAAACTACATTTAAATCTAATAAAATAGTAGAAAATAATGTGCCTTTTATACAATTTTTAAAGTTAATCATATAATAAACGACTGTGTGCTAAAAAAGATGAGTATGAAGTTCACAGACCGGTGTATGAGATTAATACATAACATCTCGGCTACCGTCCAATTACTTGCTTTTTCATTCTTATTTTATTATTGATTTTATCCCTATAAATTATAACTAACACACTCCTGATCTTTATTAATTCGAGATTTTTTTAAGGTTATATATTATCACTAAATGATCAACGTGATCGTAGATAACATATTAAAAATATAAAAAAGTACTTCAAGGCTCAGTTAATTGTAGTGAATAATAATATTCTCCTTGCGTTATGAATATAAATACAGAGTATAAAATAAATTATATACGCATAAAATATATAATATAAATATGTTTCATAATATAGATACCATACTATTTAATGAACAAAATATTTTTTTGAACTCTGAGATGATCATCATCCCATAATATCCATTAACATGGTCTTACTCGATTCATTCCTCAGGTGTTTCATGCTACATATCATGCAATTGCTTTAGAATATATTAACCGATACTTACTGACTTCTTCCTAGGTATAAATGTGTTTAATCGAATTTTCTGTAAAGAATATTTTCAGATTGATCAGGTACATATCAACGTTATCGTCTCTAATATATAAACGTGATCTCACCTAGCACATAATAATCCACTACTGATTTAATAGTTCATGATAATACACCTTCATCTCATCAATTTTAAGCCCTCTTATTTAATCTTAATTAATTTAATTAGATTATACAAAATGACTATTATTATTATTGAATAGGTAATTAAAGCGATAAAAATTATTATAAATGATATCAATTATTATATATATATAATAAATTGTTTTAATATATAACAAATGATACCAATTATGGTAGTCAAAGGGTCATGACTTCAAGTATACCAGAAGGTGGTATGAGAATGTAATACTCAGGCTCACCACTCTACTTCTCAATTTTAACTTCAATCTCGTAATTTTTAATACTTGTCATATTTACTCTCTATCCCAATGAAGCTTGGATAAAAATAATTTCCGAATTCGAAAATACACTCCCTTGCTTCTTATATTATAAAGATAAAGCAATAAGTTGAATAAAAGTTTGGCCTCCATTTTAGATAAGTTCAAATTTGAGATATTATCAATGAGATGCTTCATTCTGTTAAACTTGCTTCTATTATGTTTTTTATTTACACTGAATGAACTAAAATTGCACTTAATTAGTCTTTATCAAGTATTTACACGGAATTTCCAATCCAAGTCATAGCAAGTTGCGATACATTAAATATACATATATTATATTGCATAATTTAAAATTATATACTTTTTATTCCATTTTTATTTTATATATTATTTATTTAATATATAAGAATTTTAATTATCAGTTCATGTCTATTCTATATTATTATTGAGATTTACAAGCCTTATCTCCAACTTCCCTTAAAATGAGTATCAATACTACGCTATTCAAGATTTGAATTTTTTTAATTAGGTAACTATTTACTAGAATAAATATAATATTACATAATAACTCCGCTTTCAAGAAGCTTTTGTATTACCTATAAATGAGTTTACAATGCAATTAATAAATACATATATTTAAATAAATTTAATATTAGTCTAATAACTGATTTTAACATAAACAAAATATTTTTAATTTTAGATAGGGTCCTAAATAATATTTATATGTTATTGAAATGTAAAAATATATAGTTTATATATAGTTTAGTAAATTACCTCTTTTTTAATAGGCTTCTCTAATGAATCATCACAGCAGATGTCCTTGATTTTCTCCAGCAAATCTTGTTCGTTGAATGATGAATACAAAGTAGACAGTTGGTCAACATCCTCAATCCTGTCGAATTGTAATCAAAGCCTTGATTTAAGGATATCAAGTAGTAGAAACTAACAGCAGTTATTGCATATTAGAGGTCTAGTGGTAGTTAAGTCTAATGGTAATAATATTAGGTGATATAATAATAATAATAAAATAATAATAGTAACATATTTTCTAGCAATGACTCTCAAAAAATAAAATTAATCATACCTTGCCGGTGTCATTAGTATAAATGGTTCAAAAAATTAGAAAATAAATCGTATAAAGATTATTAATGGTTAATATATATGTAAGGAGTAGACTCTCTAGTAATATACTAAGAATTTATTAAAAATAAATAAATAGTTTTGAGCCTCAAAAAATAAGGAAATACATTTGACATAGGGATCGCCCTGTATATTCAATATGTAGTGATGATTGAAGTGATCAATCTCTGAGGTAGTTAATATAATATTCTGTAATTCAGAAGACGCTCTATAGCTTGATTAGTAATCCTAATTAGCTATTGGGAATTTTTCAGTAGTTGGACTTTATCCTTCTATCATTTCTCCCTCTTTCTATCTATACCAGTCGCGGCTCTGTAATTTGTATTTTTAGTGGCAGAAAAAGTGTGTGTGTAGGTATAGCTTTTTTGCTATGTAACACTTTTTGTTGATTTTACACAGCCATCATGCTAACACATAATTACAAAACTATGAATAAAATTTACGAAATGTAATATTACCCATTAACAAAGATATAGTTGAACTGTCTCACAGTGGCTATTTCTCTTTATTCTTGCTATCTACCTCTCAATTATACACAGTGCTCTTAATAATTGTACTGTTTGCTGATTTTAAGAGGCTACACTGACTTGGTAACCGATATTGATTATGCATGTGTATGTTAACAAGTTTGGTTTTGTTGATGCCATTCAGAATGAGTGGACTTGTTATTCACAGCTTATAGTGATTGGGGAAGAGATTGGTTTCTTAAAGTAGTCTGTAGTTATATTAATTACGTTAGTGGTTGGTATTTGAGATTTTTCATAGTTCTAATTGGTTTTGTTTAATTGATTTAAGTGTACTTTTTACTTCCATTACTTTGTTAAATATATGCATTCATAATATTATTTTAATAAATATCTATATCTTATATGTTTTGGGATCATATAGTGTCTATTTATAGTATATTGTACATAATTTCTATCTATTATTTTCTGCTTCTTCATATATTTTTCATCTCATCCTAAAGGTGCTCAATTATTTATTTTCCGTTCAATATATAATTATATATATTATGGATCTTATTCTTTAATTTTAATTTCTTTTTTTATATTCATTACGGTAAGATATTTAGGTGACGTGATTTAGGTGGGTATTATTTAGTACACTATTAAATTAATGTCAAATATAGCCCGAAAGTCAAAATTTTTTGATCGAACATTTCTACACAATGTGACCAATAATATTATTAAAAAAAAACATTATATTAAATAAAATAACTATATTATCATATATTACAAATAAAGGTCATATATAATACAGATTAATAATCATAATTTATGATTTAGGTTGTAAAATATAGGAATAAATATTGCCAAATAAAGTTACTTTGTATTTCCATTTTATTTTATTATATTTTATTTTCAAAAAAGATAATTTTTTTGAAATGTTAAACTCACTTTTTTTGGACACTATTTAACCCATTTGAACTTAATTATTTTGGACACTATGCAACACTTTCAAACTCAATTAATTTGGACACTACATAGCACTTCGAACCTAAAAGCGGAGCTATTAAACACTAAATGAATCCTCTTTGTTCCTTTTTTTTCAGTTGACGAAGTGGTCTTCATTGAAGGCAAATCAACAACTGAATAAGGAAGTTCGGTAGGCGTGTATGAAACTTGATGTTGATTTATCTGGTGCGATTTTGATGGAAGTATAAATACCCCCATAAAAATGCAGCTTGAATGAATATATATATATATATATATATATATATATATATATATATATATATATATATATATATATATATATATATATATATATATATATATATATATATATATATATATATATATATATATATATATATATATATATATATATATATATATATATATATATATAAATATGTATAAATATACATAAATATATATATCGTTATAAAATATATATATATATATATATATATATATATATATATATATATATATATATATATATATATATATACAGTAATAGTGGTATGTAAGTCCTCCAATATATAGTAAACATATCACTTGAAAATGTACTTTCTCCATTCTTATATTAATAACAAATATATATATATATATAAGATATATATATATATATATATATATATATATATTATATATATATATATATATATATATATATATATATATATAGATATTATATATATATATATATATATATTTTTATATAACAGCAAGACCTAGTAAAAAACTTGATCTAATCTTCTTAACAACATATTTATATATATATATATATATATATATATATATATATATATATATATTATTTTATTATATTACTAATTTAATATCATTGATACTTACATGTATAAATGATATTTTTCGATATAAAACATTTTTTTTGGATAGTATATATATATATATATATATATATATATATATATATATATATATATATATATATATATATATATATATATATATATATATATATATATATATATATATATATATATATATATATATAGAAAGATATTTGGATGGGAGGGAAAAATAAACGTTCTATTTCTGTAAACCATTGAAAGAAATAATACTCTGTTGTATTAACAAGCTGAAGTTATTCTCATAAAATATTATTTGACCTTTCTGGGACATTAAACCTTGTAACGCTATTAGAATTATTCAACTAAAATTAATAAAGATTTGCTGGTAGTGACAGGGAATAAATCAAAGATTAATAAAAGGATTTGTTTATTAACATAATATACATAATAATTAAAGATTTCAAAAAGAAAAACAGTAGCGACAGTTTAGATCAGTTGCTCTTCGAAGATATGCGTGGAGAATCTGCGGCGTTACTACAATCGGAATACCACATTAGTTAGACTAATAATCCAATCACATCCAAGCTGAAAAATCCGTCAAGCTAGACTTAACAGACAGAAAATTGAGCTAGACTCAATTGTTGTGGTTGGCTAGGCCTTCCAATTCGTATTAGCTAGACTAATACAGGTATATCTGGCTAGACCAGATTTCAGCTAGACTGACAGTACCTTCGTTGAGCTAGACTCAACGTTGCGGTCGGCTAGGCCTTCCAAAGTTCGTATTAGCTAGACTAATACAGGTATATCTGGCTAGACCAGATCTCTCAGCTAGACTGACAGTACCTTCGTTGAGCTAGACTCAACGTTGCGGTCGGCTAGGCCTTCCAAAGTTCGTATTAGCTAGACTAATACAGGTGTATCTGGCTAGACCAGATCTATCAGCTAGACTGATAGTACCCTCGTTGAGCTAGACTCAACGTTGCGGTCGGCTAGGCCTTCCAAGATTCGTATCAGCTAGACTAATACAGGTGTATCTGGCTAGACCAGATCTCTCAGCTAGACTGACAGTACCCAATAATCAGCTAGACTGATTATAAGCTTGTGGCGAGGCCACAATGCTCTTCAAACCAAAATATATCTAAGGCTAGACCTCAAATACGAAAAGCTAGACTTTTCATTTAGTTTCTTGGCTAGACCAAGGAAGAGAGGAAGCAAGCTTCCAGGTTGCTTAAATATTGGCTGGAAATCAACCTATATATAACTGCTTTTCTTGTAATCAATAATTATCTTATAAATGTCATACAAAATATTTTATTAACAATACAATCATTAAATGAAGAAAAATTTCTAACTTAAAATATAAAATTAGTATTAACTACATTTATCTTAAATTAAGGGTAACTAAAATATAAAAGTATATATTTATATATATATAAATATATTTATATTCGTAAATATGGCTTAGTAACAGTTTTTAACTATTTAGTAAATTAATAGTATATATAATTTACAGATAATAAACATTTAAAGTGTCCTTTTTCATGTAATTATTCTGAAATACGGCAAAACACAATTTGCTTATAGAAGAGTTAACTTTATTCATTGAAATTCTGACATGTTCCAGTAATATTTCCAAGATTCAGTAAGCGATTTGAAACTGCAATTCTTATATTCATAAATAAGGCTTAGTAACAGTTTTTAACTATTTAATAAATTAATAATATATATAATTTACAGATATAAAACATTTAAAGTGTCCTTTTCCATGTAATTATTCTGAAATACGGCAAAACATGATTTGCTTATAGAAGAGTTCACTTTATCCATTGAAATTCTGACATGTTCCAGTAATATTTCCAAGATTGAGTAAACAATCCAAAATTCTGCAATACTTAAACGAATAATAATTATTAGAACTTAAATATAAGACAAATATATACATAATTACTTTAGTCATTTATTAATAAAGGTTTATTAATTATGAAATTATAGTTTATATCATTAAATATAGTCTAAAAGAATAAAAAAAGGTGATTTAAGTAAATGATCAAAAACCAAAATATACGGAATTTTACGAAAGGGGAGAAATCAAGGTAATTTATAAATAGAATTAAATATTCATAAAAATAAATATGTAAAATAACATAATAATGATAAATAATAAATAATTGATAAAAATATATATTCAAATAAGAGGAAAAATAAATAAGAGGGGTAACTAAAGAAAAGGGAGTTTGAAACATTTAAAAAAAGAAAACGAAAAAATTAAGAAAAATATTAAATAGCGAAGGAAATATTTAAAATCTTACACTGCCCTCCATATTACCAAGCGTTTTAATATTTTTTAATAACTTTCTTTTAAGGATTATATAAAAAAAAATAATGGATTTATTTTTACATTTTCATTATCCGTCAAAACTTATATCTAATCATTTTCGTCAATAGTTTATCTACTATATACAGAGTAGTTTTATTTATCAATCACTAAATTTTGTTAGTAGGATAGGATATCAGTTCTTTATTTATTTCTGAAATAGTGGACAACAACAAAAGGAATGAAGGAAATAAAATAGATCAAGAAATATTAGCACAAATAAGGTAGTGAGAAGATATAAAGTAATAGAGAAAAACAAAATGAAAGAGGACTTAGAATAATTAAACGTCGTCATCGGTTTCTTCCAGCTTTAAAGTAGTTACTCCTATTGCGTGTTGAACTGAAAGGGAAACTCTTCAGATTAGACATTAAATAATTTTATTAAAGAAAACGAGGTTTAAATAACCAAATGTGTAATATCACAAATCATTTAATCAACTGATTGATATATAAAACGGATTTCAAGAATAATCAAAACTTTAAACAATAATAACTCAGCTTTTCGTCAACTTAATATTACTTAATTTCTCAACTTAATATTACCTTAATTTCTACTATGTACAATGTCTTTAATCAGGAACTTAAACGGAATATTATTTTAACATTTAAGGGAAACTTTATTAAACATTATTAATCAGACATTTAGCATTTAACCACAACTTCATTACTATCTTCGCATCACTACATTCTGATTTTAACATTTTCAATATTAACTTTTAACATCCATTTCTATTGAGTTTACAACATTACTTTTGAACATTTCCAATACCTTTAACTTACAAATTTTCTCAACAGATCTTAAACATATCGGCCATCTTATTTCTTAAAAAGGCTACTACTTACTACATTAAATACGATGTTCAAAATATCCATGGATTTCTGTTCTTAATTAAATAACCTCTCAAATCATTAATTTAACTTTACAACGTCTATTTCCATTTTACAAAACTTAACCACCAAAAAAAAAAAAAAAGTTTGTCTCGAAATAGGATGGCATTTTGTACAATTTTCCATCCCCATTTCCAAGGCGGGCTCACAACGACTTTCTCCTTAGAGGCATATCGTTTGAACAAGTTCATGTGAGTGAATGACGAATCATTAACCGCAAGACACAGTAGAAGCAACTTTGTTACAAGTTCAACTACCCAAAATCCCCTGTTGCAACAGATACACAAAATCACAAAATTCAAATTCATCATAAAATTTCAAACATAATATTCAAATTATGTTACCAACATCACTTCATTTCATATACATAACGAGGTTATATCAAAATAATAGCCTACTAAAAGAAATTTAATTTCTAATTCCATATTTCATCAATATTCAATATTCCTTAAATATCTCACTGATTCTGTTAAAGTTAACAGATCAAAACTACTAAAATAACCTTTTAATCATTAGTTAGTACTTTAATCTTTCTAAAATCTGTCATTTCCATTTTTCATCGATACTCAATATTTCTACTCTGTTAGAACTGTTATTTCGAAATAGAACTACTAAAATAACTTACATAAAATAAGTGCTCTAATAATCTTTCAAGAAAAAATCTCCCGTCATTTCCGATGATAATACAATATCTCTACATTCCTAATGTCTTTAAAATAGATTTACATCATATATTCGACCAACCATTAATATAAACTTACCTTTTTAAGTTTTAAAATTACTATTAACTTTAGAATAGTTAGCCCATAAATAATCATTTAAATCTTCAAAAAATTTTTAAGTAATTTATCTTAACATCTATTTACTAAATCTTTGCAAACATAAAACAACTAAATTTCTGTCAGAAAAAAAAAATTAAATCAAATATTGCATCTACATTTAATAATTTCTACTAGTTTTTACGTTTAAGGGATAACTAAATTAATTCGTTCCTGACAAAGAATTATTTACAAGATTACTGTTTCTGTCCTTGAAATTCATTATCATTATAGCCAATATTGTTACTGTTATGAAAACACTTGTTTTTCTTTCTCTCGCGTTTTCTACTCCTAAAATGGTCAACTTTTATACTATTATGAAGAAGTTTTACCTCTTTGAGATGATGAATTATTTCTTTGTCTTTATCATTCTTAACCAATATCTGTTTTTTGTTACTACTGTTATTATTAACGGCTAATGTTATTAATACAAATATGAACTTTATTATTTTCATTTTTAACTTTCTAACGAGTGCATTACACAAAAAAAAATTATCTAATCAGTAATAAAAATATATTCTTAAAGTATAATACCAGCTATTTAATATTTATCAACCAGTCTAACTATTTATTAACTATCTTTAATTTCATGCCCTATTATAAACTATAATACTTATTTAATATAAACACTTCACCTGCCACTTTAAACCAGCTCTAAAGATAATAAAAAAAAACTTCCTAATAATTCTAAACGTCTTGCACCGCTGCTACCACTGAAAGATCGAGGAATGGGAGGGGAGTCAATGTCCCACCGCTGCCACCACTGAAAGATATTTGTATGGGAAGGAAAAGGTCAACGTTCTACTGCTGTAAACCATTGAAAGAAATAATACTCTTGTATTAACAAGCTGAAGTTATTCTCATAAAATATTATTTGACCTTTCTGGGACATTAAACCTTGTAACGCTATTAGAATTATTCAACTAAAATTAATAAAGATTTGCTGGTAGTGACAGGGAATAAATTAAAGATTAATAAAAGGATTTGTTTATTAACATAATATACATAATAATTAAAGATTTCAAAAAGAAAAACAGTAGCGACAGTTTAGATCAGTTGCTCTTCGAAGAAATGCGTGGAGAATCTGCGGCGTTACTACAATCGGGATACCACATTAGCTAGACTAATAATCCAATCACATCCAAGCTGAAAAATCCGTCAAGCTAGACTTAACAGACAGAAATTGAGCTAGACTCAATTGTTGCGGTCGGCTAGGCCTTCCAAAGTTCGTATTAGCTAGACTAATACAGGTATATCTGGCTAGACCAGATCTGTCAGCTAGACTGACAGTACCTTCGCTGAGCTAGACTCAACGTTGCGGTCGGCTAGGCCTTCCAAAGTTCGTATTAGCTAGACTAATACAGGTATATCTGGCTAGACCAGATCTCTCAGCTAGACTGACAGTACCTTCGTTGAGCTAGACTCAACGTTGCGGTCGGCCTTCCAAAGTTCGTATTAGCTAGACTAATACAGGTGTATCTGGCTAGACCAGATCTATCAGCTAGACTGATAGTACCCAATAATCAGCTAGACTGATTATAAGCTTGTGGCGAGGCCACAATGCTCTTCAAACCAAAATATATCTAAGGCTAGACCTCAAATACGAAAAGCTAGACTTTTCTTTTAGTTTCTTGGCTAGACCAAGGAAGAGAGGAAGCAAAGCTTCCAGGTTGCTTAAATATTGGCTGGAAATCAACCTATATATAACTGCTTTTCTTGTAATCAATAATTATCTTATAAATGTCATACAAAATATTTTATTAACAATACAATCATTAAATGAAGAAAAACTTGCTAACTTAAAATATAAAATTAGTATTAACTACATTTATCTTAAATTAAGGGTAACTAAAATATAAAAGTATATATTTATATATATAAATATATTTATATTCGTAAATATGGCTTAGTAACAGTTTTTAACTATTTAGTAAATTAATAGTATATATAATTTACAGATAATAAACATTTAAAGTGTCCTTTTTCATGTAATTATTCTGAAATACGGCAAAACACAATTTGCTTATAGAAGAGTTAACTTTATTCATTGAAATTCTGACATGTTCCAGTAATATTTCCAAGATTCAGTAAGCGATTTGAAACTGCAATTCTTATATTCATAAATAAGGCTTAGTAACAGTTTTTAACTATTTAATAAATTAATAATATATATATAATTTACAGATATAAAACATTTAAAGTGTCCTTTTCCATGTAATTATTCTGAAATACGGCAAAACATGATTTGCTTATAGAAGAGTTCACTTTATCCATTGAAATTCTGACATGTTCCAGTAATATTTCCAAGATTGAGTAAACAATCCAAAATTCTGCAATACTTAAACGAATAATAATTATTAGAACTTAAATATAAGACAAATATATACATAATTACTTTAGTCATTTATTAATAAAGGTTTATTAATTATGAAATTATAGTTTATATTATTAAATATATCTAAAATAATAAAAAGGTGATTTAAGTAAATGATCAAAAACCAAAAATACGGAATTTAACGAAAGGGGAGAAATCAAGGTAATTTATAAATAGAATTAAATATTCATAAAAATAAATATATAAAATAACATAATAATAATAAATAATAAATAATTGATAAAAAATATATATTCAAATAAGAGGAAAAATAAATAAGAGGGGTAACTAAATAAAAGGAAGTTTGAAACATTTTAAAAAAGAAAACGAAAAAATTAAGAAAAAATATTAAATAGCGAAGGAAATATTTAAAATCTTACACTGCCCTCCATATTACCAAGCGTTTTAATATTTTTTAATAACTTCCTTTTATGGATTATATGAAAAAAAAAATAATGGATTTATTTTGAACATTTTCATTATCCGTCAAAACTTATTTCTAATCATTTTTCGTCAATAGTTTATCTACTATATACAGAGTAGTTTTATTTATCAATCACTAAATTTTGTTAGTAGGATATCAGTTCTTTATTTATTTCTGAAATAGTGGACAACAACAAAAGGAATGAAGGAAATAAAATAGATCAAGAAATATTAGCACAAATAATGTAGTGAGAAGATATAAAGTAATAGAGAAAAACAAAATGAAAGAAGACTTAGAATAATTAAACGTCGTCATCGGTTTCTTCCAGCTTTAAAGTAGTTACTCCTATTGCGTGTTGAACTGAAAGGGAAACTCTTCAGATTAGACATTAAATAATTTTATTAAAGAAAACGAGGTTTAAGTAACCAAATGTGTAATATCACAATTCATTTAATCAACTGATTGATATATAAAACGGATTTCAAGAAAAATCAAAATTTTAAACACAATAATAACTCAGCTTTCGTCAACTTAATATTACCTTAATTTCTCAACTTAATATTACCTTAATTTCTACTATGTACAATGTCTTTAATCAGGAACTTAAGCGGAATATTATTTTAACATTTAAGGGAAACTTTATTAAACATTATTAATCAGACATTTAGCATTTAACCACAACTTCATTACTATCTTCGCATCACTACATTATTAACTTGACATTTCTCAATATTAACATTTTAACGGTCATTTCTATTGACTTTACAACATTACCTTTGAACATTTCCAATACCTTTAACTCACAAATTTTCTCAACAGATCATAAACATATCGACTAACTTTATTTCTTAAAAAGGCTACTACTTACTACATTAAATACGATGTTCAAAATATCCATGGATTTCTGTTCTTAATTAAATAACCTCTCAAATCATTAATTTAACTTAACAACGTCTATTTCCATTTTACAAAACTTAAACACCAAAAAAAAAAAAAAGAAGTTTGTCTCGAAATAGGATGGCATTTTGTACAATTTTCCATCCCCATTTCCAAGGCGGGCTCACAACGACTTTCTCCTTAGAGGCATATCGTTTGAACAAGTTCATGTGAGTGAATGACGAATCATTAACCGCAAGACACAGTAGAAGCAACTTTGTTACAAGTTCAACTACCCAAAATCCCCTGTTGCAACAGATACACAAAATTACAAAATTCAAATTCATCATAAAATTCCAAACATAATATTCAAATTATGTTACCAACATCACTTCATTTCATATACATAACGAGGTTATATCAAAATAATAGCCTACTAAAAGAAATTAAATTTCTAATTCCATATTTCATCAATATTCAATATTCTTTAAATATCTCACTGATTCTGTTAAAGTTAACAGATCAAAACTACTAAAATAACCTTTTAATCATTAGTTAGTACTTTAATCTTTCTAAAATCTGTCATTTCCATTTTTCATCGATACTCAATATTTTTTCTGTTAGAAAAAGAACTACTAAAATAACTTACATAAAATAAGTGCTCTAATAATCTTTCAAGAAAAAATCTCCCGTCATTTCCGATGATAATACAATATCTCTACATTCCTAATGTCTTTAAAATAGATTTACATCATATATTCGACCAACCATTAACATCAACTTACCTTTTTAAGTTTTAAATTTGCTATTAACTTTAGAATAGTTAGCCCATAAATAATCATTTAAATCTTCAAAATATTTTTAAGTAATTTATATTAACATCTATTTACTAAATCTTTGCAAACATAAAACAACTAAATTTTTAAATCAGAAAAAAAAATTTAAATCAAATATTGCATCTACATATAATAATTTCTACTAGTTTTTACGTTTAAGGGATAACTAAATTAATTCGTTCCTGACAAAGAATTATTTACAAGATTACTGTTTCTGTCCTTGAAATTCATTATTATTATAGCCAATATTGTTGTTACTGTTATAAAAACACTTGTTTTTCTTTCTCTCGCGTTTCCTACTCCTAAAATGGTCAATTTGTACACTAGTATGAAGGAATTTTACTTCTTTGAGATGATGAATTATTTCTTTGTCTTTATCATTCCTAACCAATATCTGTTTTTTGTTACTACTGTTATTATTAACGGCTAATGTTATTAATACAAATATGAACTTTATTATTTTCATTTTTAACTTTCTAACGAGTGCATTACACAAAAAAAATTATCTAATCAGTAATAAAAATATATTCTTAAAGTATAATACTAGCTATTTAATATTTATCAACCAGTCTAACTATTTATTAACTATCTTTAATTTCATGCCCTATTATAAACTATAATACTTATTTAATATAAACACTTCACCTGCCACTTTAAACCAGCTCTAAAGATAATAAAAAAAAACTTCCTAATAATTCTAAACGTCTTGCACCGCTGCTACCACTGAAAGATCGAGGAATGAGAGGGGAGTCAATGTCCCACCGCTGCCACCACTGAAAGATATTTGTATGGGAAGGAAAAGGTCAACGTTCTACTGCTGTAAACCATTGAAAGAAATAATACTCTTGTATTAACAATCTGAAGTTTTTCTCATAAAATATTATTTGACCTTTCTGGGACATTAAACCTTGTAACGCTATTAGAATTATTCAACTAAAATTAATAAAGATTTGCTGGTAGTGACAGGGAATAAATTAAAGATTAATAAAAGGATTTGTTTATTAACATAATATACATAATAATTAAAGATTTCAAAAAGAAAAACAGTACAGACAGTTTAGATCAGTTGCTTCGAAGATATGCGTGGAGAATCTGCGGCGTTACTACAATCGGGATACCACATTAGCTAGACTAATAATCCAAACACATCCAAGCTGAAAAATCCGTCAAGCTAGACTTAACAGACAGAAAATTGAGCTAGACTCAATTGTTGTGGTTGGCTAGGCCTTCCAAATTCGTATTAGCTAGACTAATACAGGTATATCTGGCTAGACCAGATCTGTCAGCTAGACTGACAGTACCTTCGCTGAGCTAGACTCAACGTTGCGGTCGGCTAGGCCTTCCAAAGTTCGTATTAGCTAGACCAGATCTGTCAGCTAGACTGACAGTACCTTTCGTTGAACTAGACTTAACGTTGCGGTCGGCTAGGCCTTCCAAAGTTCGTATTAGCTAGACTAATACAGGTGTATCTGGCTAGACCAGATCTATCAGCTAGACTGATAGTACCCTCGTTGAGCTAGACTCAACGTTGCGGTCGGCTAGGCCTTCCAAGATTCGTATCAGCTAGACTAATACAGGTGTATCTGGCTAGACCAGATCTCTCAGCTAGACTGACAGTACCCAATAATCAGCTAGACTGATTATAAGCTTGTGGCGAGGCCACAATGCTCTTCAAACCAAAATATATCTAAGGCTAGACCTCAAATACGAAAAGCTAGACTTTTCATTTAGTTTCTTGGCTAGACCAAGGAAGAGAGGAAGCAAGCTTCCAGGTTGCTTAAATATTGGCTGGAAATCAACCTATATATAACTGCTTTTCTTGTAGTCTATAATTATTTTATAAATGTCATACAAAATATTTTATTAACTATATAATCATTAAATGAAAAAAAGTTGGTAATTGTTCGGTTTGAAATTAGTGTTATCTACATTTATCTTAAATTAAGGGTAACTAAAATATAAAAGTATATATTTATATATATAAATATATTTATATTCGTAAATATGGCTTAGTAACAGTTTTTAACTATTTAGTAAATTAATAGTATATATAATTTACAGATAATAAACATTTAAAGTGTCCTTTTTCATGTAACTATTCTGAAATACGGCAAAACACAATTTGCTTATAGAAGAGTTAACTTTATTCATTGAAATTCTGACATGTTCCAGTAATATTTCCAAGATTCAGTAAGCGATTCGAAACTGCAATACTTATATTCATAAATATGGCTTAGTAACAGTTTTTAACTATTTAATAAATTAATAATATATATATATAATTTTCAGATATAAAACATTGTAAAGAGTCCTTTTCCATGTAATTATTCTGAAATACGGCAAAACATGATTTGCTTATAGAAGAGTTCACTTTATCCATTGAAATTCTGACATGTTCCAGTAATATTTCCAAGATTGAGTAAACAATCCAAAATTCTGCAATACTTAAACGAATAATAATTATTAGAACTTAAATATAAGACAAATATATACATAATTACTTTAGTCATTTATTAATAAAGGTTTATTAATTATGAAATTATAGTTTATATCATTAAATATAGTCTAAAAGAATAAAAAAAAGGTGATTTAAGTAAATGATCAAAAAACCAAAAATACGGAATTTTACGAAAGGGGAGAAATCAAGGTAATTTATAAATAGAATTAAATATTCATAAAAATAAATATGTAAAATAACATAATAATGATAAATAATAAATAATTGATAAAAATATATATTCAAATAAGAGGAAAAATAAATAAGAGGGGTAACTAAAGAAAAGGGAGTTTGAAACATTTTAAAAAAAGAAAACGAAAATATTAAGGAAAAAATATTAAATAGCGAAGGAAATATTTAAAATCTTACAATATATATATATATATATATATATATATATATATATATATATATAACACTATACATTATATATATATATATATATATATATATATATATATATATATATATATATATATATATATATATATATATATATATATATATATATATATATATATATATATATATATATATATATATATTTAATATTATCTTATATATTTCATATTATATATTATTATTATTATTATTGGAGATATTGTATATATTGTTATATATATATCTATATTATATTATTATTATATATATTATATCATCATTATACCTATACTTATACACACAGGAAATAGTATATTCTTATTTATAAAACCAGAGAAATGTATTTTTATCTTCAAATTATGGTTATATATGCTAATTAATATATATATATATATATATATATATATATATATATATATTATTATATATATATATTATTATAGTTATTGCATATATATATATATATATTTATATTATATATATATATATATTATTATATTATTATTATTATATATATTATTGATATATACATATATTATATTATTATATACATATATATATACATATATATATATATATTATTTATAATATTACATATATATATTATTATATATATATAGAGTTATATTATTATTATATATATATATATATATTATTATTATATTATTATTACATATATATTATATATATATACATATATATATATATATATATATATATATATATATATATATATATAGTATATATCTATATATATATATATATATATATATATATATATATATATATATATATATATATATATATATATATATATATATATATATATATATATATATATATATATATATATATATACATATATATACATATATTAGCATTGGCATGTGCCCAGTTAATTTAAATTTACTACTAAATATATATATATATATATATATATATATATATATATATATATATATATATATATATATATATATATATATATATATATATATATATATATATATATATATATATATATATATATATATATTGGTGCTGAATCATTTCTTCAGGTAACCCATCCATATATAGTAGCAATTTATATTGTAAGTAACCACCATACATTGATTAATCTTTCTTCTATTTTAACCAGAGAGCCCATAGGCGAAGTGGAATTTTAACTGAAGATGAAATTTCAGAGTCCTTCTCGTGGAGACTAGTTATTATTTTAGTGTCGATGGAAATGATCAGGTTAAACTGAGGCTGGTAGGCCTGAGTATTAACGGTGTGCCTGATGTTCACATTTCACTGGTTTGCACGGTGCTTGTTGTTGGGACCTTATAGAATTGTTGCAATTTTTCAGCTTCTAAAGGTACTGGTGGTTCACGTTGGCTCGACGTTCCAGAGTACAGGGTTGTCTTGAAGGCGATGATAATTTTTCTTCGAACTGGTCTTCTGCTGGTAGTTGCCGGTGTTCATTGTCTGGAAAGCACTTCTGAGAGGGTGTTCTTTTCTCTTCCGGGTTCAAC
The DNA here is from genome assembly GCA_015478945.1 of Trachelipus rathkii. Lineage (NCBI taxonomy): Eukaryota > Metazoa > Arthropoda > Malacostraca > Isopoda > Trachelipodidae > Trachelipus > Trachelipus rathkii. The sequence goes on from JABUQX010010562.1 coordinate 43,660, forward strand.
AATTAAGTAATGGAGGTGTTGTAGCTATCTTTCTTCCTGTTCCTCCACTTCACCGGTAGTTGATGTTTTTTTTGTTGTTCTTGGTAATGACTTTGTTTATGTTAAAACCTAAAGATTCAATTACTTGCTTAATTGTTTGCTGCTGAAGCCACCTCTTTTACCCTATAGGAAACTCTGTTTTACCCCTCCGGATATTCAACACTAACACAAATAATGAATAAAATTGCTAAAACTATTTCTAAGTTACCTATATAGTGGGGAAGAGTTAAAACAACTTTTCTTATTGGATTTCATATATTTTATTAAAAATTGCATTTATAATATATACAAGATATTGGGTTGCCTACAACCAGAGTTTAAGATTAAAAGCATATATACGAAATTTCTTGTTGCAAGCTATATCCATGGAAAAATTCACAAAACTAAATTAATGTCAAATTTAGCGCGAGATCCGAATTTTGGAGCAAATATTCCGCTCTATATTAAATGAGCAAAACGATAGGAGATTTCTACACAATATGGCCAATAATGTTATAGGAAATATAATATAATAAAATAACATTATATTATAATATATTACAAATAAATGTTATATAAAACATTATGTAAGAAATTTTTTTGTCTTTGCTTTGAAAGTATTATTTCCTAATTGCTTCTGTGTAGAAAGCAAAGAAAAGTAATAATTACTTTCAAATTTTGTATTTGGTACTTGATATCGCTGTTTTCATACTAATCTATTTGCTTCAGAGAAAATTAATATTTATTTTTTAAATACGACATACTTTTAATTCTTGAACATTCTGGCAGCTTAGATGACGAAATAAATACAGAGAATGTAAGCTCAAGTATCAATATAGTTAGTTAATTAATTTATCAGTCATATAGTAACTGTTCAAGTGGAGATACTGTACGTTGTCTTTGATAGGTGCATTCAGCACAAATGGCATCAAGAGGTTGCAAATATAAGGCAGATGCATTTTTTTTATGTCTGCGGTGAATTTATGAAGACTCGAGCAAAAAGGTACTCTGTGAATACATCTGCTAAAATGTGCGAGGACTATGAGGCATACTTTGGCATGCCTGTTGGGCACCAAGACAAGCAATGGGCACCTCATTTCACCTGCGAACTTTGCAAAAGAACTCTAGAAGGTAATATATATATATATTATTATTATTATAATTATATATATATATATATATATATATATATTTTTTTTTTTTTGTATATATATATATATATATATATATAAATATATTTGTGTATTTATTAATATATAGATATATATATATATATATTAGTTATATATATATATATATATATATATATATATATATATATATATATATATATATATATATATATATATATATATATATATATATATATATATATATATATAAGTTTTGCTTGTTCTGAATTTGATAGCTATGGAATCTTTAAGTGAAAGTTTGAAATTATGTAATATCTTTTTTAATAATAATGACAGAAAAAGCAGGTTGGAACAGTTTTGTTGCAGTGGTATGTGGCTTCTTTGGGAATCACAAGGCCTAAAACTATGAGGAGCTTGGCAGGGTTGGTGATTTTTTTGATTTTTTGAGAAAAAAATTAATTTTTGATTTATTTTGATTTTTTGATTTTGATTTTTTGAGATTCGTGACGTCACACGAAATATAATTTGTAAACAAACTTTTCTTAAGTTCGATATAGTATTATTTTTTAGGGATTTATTGAATTTTATTTATTCTATATAAATCAAAATGGAAAATCAGGAGGATTTTTTTCAGATTCGTCACGTCACGCGAAATTAAATTGTAAACAAACTTTTTTTAAGTTCGATATAATATTATTTTTGAAGTGATTTATTCAATCTATGTAAATCAAAATCTTAAAATAGGGTCTATAGTCTATGACACAATGAAACAGCAACACTAAAGAGTGTTACAGACTTGTTACGGATTATTTGTAATATTGATAAATGTTACATCAGAAATAAAAGAAACCTGTTTGAAACATGATCCTTTGTTGACAATAGTGTAGGAATTTGGACCAGAGTAGCCTTGCTATAATATTATTATTTTATTTTTTATTTATATTGAAGTTAAATCAATTTAAATATATATATATATATATATATATATATATATATATATATATATATATATATATATATATATATATATATATATATATATATATATATATATATATATATATATATATATATATATATATATATATACAGTATATATATATATATATATATATATACATATATATATATATATATATATATATATATATATATATATATATATATATATATATATAAATATATATATCATATATATATATATATTTATTTTTATTTATATATATATATATATATATATATATATATATATATATATATATATATATATATATATATATATATATATATATATATATATATATATATATATATATATATATATAAAGCAAAAAATCAAAAAAAAAAATTATTTAAAAAGTAAAAAAATCAAGTGAAAAATCAGTTGATTTATATCAATTGATTTTTTCCGAGCCATCCCTGGACCTTGGTCAGGAACTACGGCAAAATGAGCTGCAGGGTGTCCCTCAAAGTCCATATCCTGATGCTCATCTGCTAAATTTATGTAGAAACATGGGGACGTACTCGTATGGCGATGGCTTGTTTATCTACCAGAATATTCTGGACTTTGAACGCCGCTACCAAGGATCGCATAACGAAAACATGATTGGAGACTATATTTGGAGGTTGATTTGTGAAAGCCACTTTCCTTATAAGTGTAAATTCAGAAAAACTTCTCACTTCTAAATATTTGAGGTTTCTGTTGAATAAACTAAAGTAAAAATAAATAAATGCTACTATCGAGTTATATGTCGTTTCTTTCTACTTTGTGTAACCGAGAATGCTTATATTCACCAATTTTTGATATCGGAATTGGTAAATTTGTAAATTATAATTATCCTGGTTATAAATTCAAAGTTTGGAGGAAATATTAGCCATTTTTCATACCTTCTAGGTATAAAAAAAATAGGAAATTACAGTTATTGCCCAGAGACAAAAAATGTGTTACATAGTGTAATAGAGGTTATACATATAATTTATAATTTTAAGCAGGGTTGGCACAAAAAAAAAATCAAATGACTTAAATCAGCTGATTTTTTACGCGATTTTTTTTTATAAAAAATCATGAATTTTGATTTTTGATTTTTTTGATTTTTTAGGCAATTTTTTTTTCAAGATTAATAATTACTCCTAGTTATCACCTGTTTAATAATAAGTATATTTCATCTGTATAATAAGTAAATTCATCAATGTAGTTTCAAATCATTTTTAATAAAGAAATAAATAAAATTAGAGTACTCAGATATGTTACAATATATATATATATATATATATATATATATATATATATATATATATATATATATATATATATATATATATATATATATATATATATATATATATATATATATATATATATATATATATATATATATATATATATATATAATTTAAATAACTTAATTAAACTAAATAATAATTATATTTACTAAACTTATTATTAATTAGGTAATAACTAGGATTATTTACTAATTTTATAAAAATAATAATTAAAAAAGCAATTTGTATCTAAAAAATTTAAAAAAATTAAAAATATCTTAAAAAAATCAAAAAATCCCCAACCCTGATTTTAAGTTGGAAAATATAGGATTAAATATTGTCAAATAAAATGTTACTCTGTATTTCCATTTTCTTTTATTTTATTTTCAAAATCGACAATTTTTTTTAAATGTTAAACTCATTTATTTTGCACACTATATAGCGTCTATGACTATGTTGCTCTATATAAAAAAGGTATGCCATATTTGAAAACGACACGATATCTGTGACCAACCCGTTGCTAAGATATGTTTCTCTTGTTTTTCCAATCTGGCTCTGCAATCAGCTCCGGTTCCGGCCCATATGCTTCGCCAATTAATTTAACATTGCCATTCTATTTCATTCATTCTCTTCTATACGCTCACCGAATTTCAACCTTCTAAGTCCATTTTTAAAGTTTTGGGGGCCGGGGCCTCACCCCCTGGACGTATCGGCATGAAACATTGGATACACTGATGTTGACCCATATAAAGAAGGCATACCAAGTTTGAAGAGGATACGAAGGCTCTAACACCGCCGTTGCTAAGGTATGGTATTTGGGTTCAATCGAGGTCGAAATGAAACCATATAAATGACCCCACGCTGGGGCCATGGGAACTCTGGCGTTCGGGAAAGTAACCACGGGAATCTCATTTTTGGGACGTTCTACCCCTGTTTGACACCCGTCATGATAGGTTTTGGATGAATGGTAAGCCGGCCACGAAAAACGCGTGTTGATCCATTCTAAAACCGCAACGGTTGAAATGCAATACTCGGCAACAGCGGGAATCGACTCGGCATACCTCAAAACATACTAGTCAACACCAAGCTCGGCTTTGTAGCTCCAGAAACAAAAAAATGATATAGCTGCATTAGAAAAGGGGGTAGGGGTACTATCTAATACTAAACCATGGTAGGAGTGACTCGATTCCATCATAAACCACGGGAATCGATTCAGCAGTATCGATTATGTACTAATCGATACCTATATCGGGTATATTCCGTCACATACGATATGTCATGCTAGAAGTGCTAGAAAAGAAGGGCGGGGTACTAAACCTTGGTAGGAGAGCCACGAGCCCGTTATAAACCACGGCAATCGACTCCCTATACCTTATAACATAGGGGTAGATACCTATATTAGGTATATTCTATGATGTAGGATAGGGTTGGCCAACGCACCGGGTGCGGTGCGGTGCGGTGCGTGGTGCACTCATTTTGGTGCGGTGCGGTGCGGTGCGCATCAAAATTTCAGCGACCTGGTGCGGTGCGGTGCGGTGCGGAAGAAAAAATAAAAGTGCTGTGTGGTGCGGAGCACGAGAAAAATTAGTGGTGCGGTGCGGTGCGGTGCTTGGTGTGGGCCTTTTAATCGCACCGCACCGCACCAGCTTCACGACAAATTTCTAAAAATGAAAAAAATGAAAAAAGAAAAATTGAGTTGGATATATATATATATATATATATATATATATTATTATTATTATTATTATTATATACTTATTATTATTATTACTATATATATTCCTATATGATATATATATATACATTTTATTATTATTTATTTTATATTTTATTTATTACTGGTTAATATAAATATTTATGTAGATATAGATATATATATATATATATATATATATATATATATATATATATATATATATATATATATATTATATATTATTAGTATGAAATTTATATATATATTATATATTATTATTATTAATATACATCGACATTTTTCGTTATTTTGATATTTTATTATTCTTAATTCTAATTTATAAATATATCTTACTATTAATATATATATATATATATATATATATATATATATATATATATATATATATATATATATATATATATATATATATATATATATTATATATATATATATATTATATATATATATATATATATACACATATATTATTATTATTATATATATATTATTATATATATATTATTATATGATATATTATTATTATTATTATTAAATGATAAAATATATATATATATATATATATATATATATATATATATATATATATATATATATATATATCCCTTCAGTAGGAAAGGCAGGTTTACAAATGTTAATTTTTGGAGCAAGAAAATTAGCTATGTAGGATCACTTACGTTTAGAACAAACACGCTTAGCACGTCTGATATTTCTATTCCGAAGTTTATCAAAATTAAAGAGTGATAAGTAAACAAATAGTTTTCCATTTACGATGTTCATTGTCCCATCATTAATGGTACAATAACAGATGTAACCGAACCATAAATTTAGTGGAGAGAAAGTGCTCAATATCGTCTCTCTCATCATTTTTATTCCTTGACTGTCATTGTCTGAGAATAATAATAGTTATTACGAGAGGACGACAAACAAGTGTTTGCTGATTATCATAATGATATCTTTAAATGATTGGAGTACAATGAATATTATTGCTAGTCTCTTATCAGGGACACACCAACAGATGCCTACAAGAGGAAACGAAAAAAATCAGTTTAGTGTGTGCTTGCTATAATAATCAAGACACTATTACAATTCAATGTAACCAATATGTATAAATGTGAGGAGTGTGTCGACAAAAAAAAACCGGTAAGTGATGGAGCTTTTTGGTTTTCATAAATGTAACAAGCACCTTTTGTTTATACAGAATCACATATTTTCATGAAAAGGACAAAAAAAAATTAAAAATTTGTTGTGCAGTGTTATCATAATGATATCTTCAACTGATTGGAGTACAATGATACAATTGGTTAGAATAAAATTATCATTGGATGGGAAGACATTTATTTTATCATCAGAGCGGCAGTACTGGCAGAGAGATTCATTAAGCTCTTGCAACTTTAACATAATTTCAGAGGAACGTCATGTATTACTGAAAGTTAGCAAATTTTAATTCTGGCCTGTATTTATTTAGTTCCTACTGAGCCATGGTCGAATGCTTAAAGTGTGCCGCAATTGACCTATATTTTGAGAGAACTTCGCTGACTCTTGTTTGAGATGTCACAACATTTCTAATGCTGATGACTGACGGAGTTTGTGTTGTTCACTCAAAAAAGAAACAGAATTTTCGGCAACATTCCATTAAATACGTCACTGAGATATTCACCTGTATGACGTTCAGTGAGAGGTTCAGAGCACGACACAAAATTTGGCTTCTGAAATAATTGTCAACGGCATGACTACTCAGAGAAAACAAAGAAACTGCTGATTGAATATCTGACCATTTGTCGGTGGGGAAAGCTAACTTGGATGATTATTTGATAGAGGTTATTAATTCTGAAACTTTAGTTTTAACTCCATCATACTTTTTCTTTCAAATAATGTCTCTGAGAATTTCCTTTGAGTAGTGTGTTGAAAGAGACCGATACTTTCGCTACCCGTACAAAACCAAGAATTTCAACGTGACGAAACAGAAGATCATCCATTACTATAATTTCTGTAAATTTACTATATCCATCCTTTATGATTTTTTTATTTCATTGTCCCATATATTTGTATTTTCATATAATTTCAAGAGTAATCTGATTCGTTCTTAAACCTGGAATTGGGGATCCTTTACTCTTTACTCATTTTCCTTTCTACATTTTCCTTTGTTTGCTACCTAGATAGCTCTTAACCTGGATGTCATTCTTCCTTTCCGAGAATAATTACGATTGCAAAGTGTACGGTTGCGTTGTCATGGGAAACAATATCGAAGTAAGTTGATTTCGAGCGAATATACTCACAACTACGAGCCTATTGCTAGATTTCGATTGTGACTCAAATTACTGTCACTACCTTGAGACGCAACTAGTCAGCTCATTAATCAATTTCTCACAAAAGTTGTTAAATTTTCTAACAAGTTCCGTCAGAACATTTTCTAATCGCATTCCGAGTTTCCGAGTGCGAATGCAAATAATTTATTTTTAATATTTGTGAATGCGAGTCAATGCGAATATATATATATATATATATATATATATATATATATATATATATATATATATATATATATATATATATATATATATATATATATATATATATATTTATATATCTATTGCTATATTACTGGTTAAAGCAATATATATAGGCCAAAATCACTTTAGATATCAAATGATTAATGACCTTGCAGTCATTAATCAGGGGGGGTTAATTAAGAGTACTTTCCTCGTAGTGCTTTATTTGACAATAGTGATATGGACAATTGACAGATATGGATTTGATCAATTAAGTAAATGAGGTAATTCTATGCACAATATGTCGTTAGAACTTATGATAACACACACATAAAACTAACAAATAAAATTGGCAAGAAATCCTAATCTATGTGACCTGTAAAGGGGAGGTCGGACTTGGCGACTCCTCATTGTGGGAGCGCTATCAAAGGACTGATCTCGAGTTAACCTGGCGGTGTCCCATCTTGGGCACTCTCCCGCCAAGCCTAACTCTTTGTTTGGCGTCTCTTTCTTGGGGAAGAAAGAGATGCCAGACAATGGAGTTTAAATACAATGCATAAGGTATAAAAGTATGGAGGCTTCAGCCGGGGTTTGAAAGAGATATGCATGAGACCGGCAAATTAGCCTCTTACAGCTGCATACCTACTAATGACAATGCATGCTATTGTCTCACAAGGATTCCCTATCGTAATTTCGGCTTAGACTTTGGTGATCCCGGAGTCAGGAAAAATGACTGCCTCACAAACATACGTGACGCGTGTGTTTGTGATAGTTTCACAGTCTTTTTCCCATAACCGCCTTTCTGAGCTGATTAATAACTAACAGGTTGGAGAAAAGAAGGAGGAAAGACAGAAGCACTAATTAGAAAAAGGAGAAAGAAAACTTCATAAAAATATGGGCTCGTATACGACAGGTTATAAATTACACATGTAAATTCTTCGTCAGTAATACTTGGTTCCTCCGTATTTTTTTCAACTTTCTAACTCTTCTTTTTTTGTCGTCTTCGTTTTTCTCGTTTTGCATTTACTCTTCAGTGTCACACTCTCAAAGGCGAGATTAATGTTTCCATCATTTATTTAATTGAAAATCTTAAGGAACCTGTCCGGTAACTTCGTATTAACCTTTTGTTTTCTTTCAAATGCATTCAGGATCCAGTAATTCACATTTGCAAGTCTTTCATTGAAAAGCAATCATCAAAATGATATTCCTATCCTTTTTTCTCCTATGTATCATTATCTGTTCTATTTTGGAGGTTGTTTGGAAGCTTCGCTCTGATTGGTCAGTTGGCTGATGGGAGGACCAATCAGAGGGTCCGTATGAGAACTGTTTTTGTTGTTGTTGTTGCCCCATAGATGGCGCTTACCGGGTGACAGGCGAGGAGAGATTTTGGTTGGGTTTTGAAGGAACGTTTGTCCTTTTAAATAGCGAGAGTGTTGCCTTTTGATGGTCAATTATTTTCTTTCCTTCGTAGATGCTTACACTCTTAATATTTTTCTGATCATTTTAATATTGCAAGAATGATTTTAGACTACGAGAAATAGGTGTTTGAAAAAAGAGAAAATGGAAAGGAGTCTTAATATTATCATGCGACATAAATTTGGATTATAAATTTATAATTTTTAAAATGTGCTTTTTGCTAGACAGTTTAGAATTTGCATTTCTCCCTACGCTATAGCGCTCGCGCGGTTTGCTTTTAGGTGTACATCGGGTATAATTGTAGCGCAAGTCTCGTTAAGAGCTCTGTTGCTTTGACAAATGTTTATTTTAATAAATTTTTAATCATCTTTGACAGAAACAAAAAAAAATATATAATTTTCTCTAAAATATAGAATAACTTACTGTATGTATTTGATTTAGGAAATGATATAAAAAAAATGTTTATTTTCCTCTATATAAAAGCAATATATTTTTAGAAATATTTTAGTAACCCATTTTAATTCCATTTTCTATCGTTCTGAGGGTTCATCATTCCTCGAACTTTCACATTTTGAAAAAGCGTTTAAAAATAAATTACAGTTTAATTTTCAGCAAATACATTGATAACCGAAGAAATTTTTTGACTTTTAATAGATCATAATCATGTCAACATATAGTGTATTTTTGCATGGTAATTTTATTATTTTATTTTTTTTATTTGAGATGTACTATGGTTGTCAGGAACAGCTGTGACCCATGGCTCGTATTTTCATTAAAAATAAATAATAAATTTAACATCAAAAATGGATTTGAAGATGAAGGAAAATTATTTTATTAAAATTAAAAAAGTTTCTTCGAATGAACATGCTGAAAATTAAACTGTAATTTATTTTTAAACGCTTTTTCAAAATGTGAAAGTTCGAGGAATGATGAACCCTCAGAACGATAGAAAATGGAATTAAAATGGGTTACTAAAATATTTCTAAAAATATATTGCTTTTATATAGAGGAAAATAAACATTTTTTTTATATCATTTCCTAAATCAAATACATACAGTAAGTTATTCTATATTTTAGAGAAAATTATATATTTTTTTGTTTCTGTCAAAGATGATTAAAAATTTATTAAAATAAACATTTGTCAAAGCAACAGAGCTCTTAAACGAGACTTGCTACAATTATACCCGATGTACACCTAAAAGCAAACCGCGCGAGCGCTATAGCGTAGGGAGAAATGCAAATTCTAAACTGTCTAGCAAAAAGCACATTTTAAAAATTATAAATTTATAATCCAAATTTATGTCGCATGATAATATTAAGACTCCTTTCCATTTTCTCTTTTTTCAAACACCTATTTCTCGTAGTCTAAAATCATTCTTGCAATATTAAAATGATCAGAAAAATATTAAGAGTGTAAGCATCTACGAAGGAAAGAAAATAATTGACCATCAAAAGGCAACACTCTCGCTATTTAAAAGGACAAACGTTCCTTCAAAACCCAACCAAAATCTCTCCTCGCCTGTCACCCGGTAAGCGCCATCTATGGGGCAACAACAACAACAAAAACGGTTCTCATACGGACCCTATGATTGGTCCTCCCATCAGCCAACTGACCAATCAGAGCAAAGCTTCCAAACAACCTCCAAAATAGAACAGATAATGATACATAGGAGAAAAAAGGATAGGAATATCATTTTGATGATTGCTTTTCAATGAAAGACTTGCAAATGTGAATTACTGGATCCTGAATGCATTTGAAAGAAAACAAAAGGTTAATACGAAGTTACCGGAAAGGATCCTTAAAAATTCTATTAAATAACTGATGGAAACATTAATCTCGCCTTTGAGAGTGTGACACTGAAGAGTAAATGCAAAACGAGAAAAACGAAGACGACAAAAAAAAAGAGTTAGAAAGTTGAAAAATACGGAGGAACCAAGTATTACTGACGAAGAATTTACATGTGTAATTTATAACCTGTCGTATACGAGCCCATATTTTTATGAAGTTTTCTTTTCTCCTTTTTCTAATTAGTGCTTCTGTCTTTCCTCCTTCTTTTCTCGCAACCTGTTAGTTATTAATCAGCTCAGAAAGGCGGTTATGGGAAAAAAGACTGTGAAACTAATGCACAAACACACGCGTGCACGTATTTTTGTCAGCAGGCCCTGGACCCTAAGGTGACGGGGCCCAGAATTGATTCAAATTAAGCGATAGGAATCCATTTCCGAAGGAGTATGCATTGGCCTTCAGTCAGGTAATGCCAGGGCTGTAAGAGGGCTATTTGCCGGTCTGCATGCATATCTCTTTTCAACAACACCCGGCTGAAGGCCTCATACTTTTATACGCTTAATGCATTGTATTTAAACTCCATTGTCTGGCATCTCTTTCTTCCCCAAGAAAGAGACGCCAAACAAAGAGTTGGCATTGGCGGGAAGGGCCCAAGATGGGACACCGCCAAGCTGACTCGAGATCAGTCCTTTGATAGCGCTTCCACAATGAGGAGTCGCCAAGTCCGACCTCCCCTTTACAGGTCACATAGATTAGGATTTCTTGCCAATTTTATTTGTTAGTTTTATGTGTGTGTTATCATAAGTTCTAACGACATATTGTGCATAGAATTACCTCATTTACTTAATTGATCAAATCCATATCTGTCAATTGTCCGTATCACTATTTGTCAAATAAAGCACATACGAGGAAAGTACTCTCAATCAACCCCACCTGATTAATGATTGCAAGATCATTAATCATTTTGATAGCCAAAGTGATTTTGGCCTATATATATATATATATATATATATTATATTATATATTTTGAATATATAAAAAATATATATATATATATATATATATATATATATATATATATATATATATATATATATATATATATATATATATATATATATTATATATTATATTCGCATTGACTCTCGAATTCACAAATATTAAAAATAAATGTATTTGCTTCGCCTTCGAAACTCGGTTATGAGGATAGAAAATGTCTGACGGGAAACTTGTTAGAAAATTTACACAACTTTTGTGAAGAGATTGATTAATGATCGCTGACTAGTTGCGTCTCAGATAGTGAGCAGTATTTGAGTCACAATGCGAAAATCTAGCAATAGGCTCGTAGTTGTGAGTTATTGCGGTTTTTGCTCGAAATCACTTACTTTCGATATTGTTTCCGCATGACACGCAACCGTACACTTTTGCAATCGTAAGTTATTCTCGGAAGGAAGATGACAATCCCAGGTTAAGAGCTATCTAGGTAGCAAACAAAAGGAAATGTAGAAAGGAAAATGAGGAAAGAGTAAAGGATCCCCAATTCCAGGTTTTTAAGAACGGAATCAGATACCTCTTGAAACTAATAAAAATACAATATTGGGAAGCAATGGAAACAAAAGGTCATAAAGGATGGATTATAGTAAATTTACAGAAGATTATAGTATGGATGACTTCTGTTTCGTCACGTTGAAATTCTTGGTTTTGTACGGGTAGCGAAAGTATCGGTCTCTTTCAACACACTACTCAAAGGAAATTCTCAGAGACATTATTTGAAAGAAAAAGTATGATAGAGTTAAAACTAAAGTTTCAGAATTAATAAACTCTATCAAATAATCATCCAAATTAGCTTTCTCCACCGACGAAATGGTCAGATACTCAATCGGCAGTTTCTTTGTTTTCTCTGAGTAGTGCATGCCGTTGACAATTATTTCAGAAGCCAAATTTGGTGTCGTGATCTGACCTGCTCACTGAACGTCATAGCTGGTGAATATGCTCAGTGAGCGATTTAATGGAATGTTGCCGACAAATGGAACCTAACATCCCCAGATGATGTTCATGTGTCATGAGAAATGCTGGTGCCATATAAAAGAAAATCATATCATCAGCATTAGAGAAGTGTTGTAACAATCCAAAGCAAGAGTCAGCGAGTTCTCTCAAATATATGGTTTGGTTGGGTGGTCAA
>JABUQX010010563.1:0-12500 GCA_015478945.1 Trachelipus rathkii
GCATCTCCCGCCCGACTACAAATGTCCTAAAAAATTTCATCCCGTTGAGACGAGATAAATAAAAAAGCATTCCAGTTTTTCCCTGAATTTCAAACTCCAAAAGTAGTAAGGTATTGAAAATCGACCGTAGACTCAGAGATGGGCGTCAAATATCAAGGAATTTCCCTGCACATTTTTAGATAATAGTTAATCTTTGTATTTTTCAAGAGTTGAAGTCATTTCGAAAAATAGTTTTAAGCGTTAGGAGGAGTTTCCGACAAATGTCAAAAAACTCAGATTTTCAAAATTGAAATATAATAACAAAACAATGACTAGCAGACACAGAGAAAAACAGCTGCGAAGTCACGACGTTTTAGAGGTAAAAAAAAAAGCTACACGTTTCGGTGTGTTATATGCGTCAAAAATCGGCCTGAATATTTCGAAGATTTTATCTGCCCATTTTTTATCGCGGCCGTGAAAATGCGGCTCAGCCCTCCGGACCCCCCGCCCCGGACCACGTCCCCAGAAATCAAAAAAACATATGGACCTCCCCTTTAAAAAAAATACGAAAAAAGAAAAAAAAAAAAAAAACAAAAACAAAAAAAAAAAAAAAAAAAAAAAAAAACAAAAGCCTCTTCTGGACATGCGTTAGGTCCCTTATGCTAATGTCATTAATTGTCACCCATCCTTCTCCCGTTTCAGATTTTAGAAAAGCCTAAAGTGTTTGATTTATTTAGTAATTTACTTATGAAAAATACCTTGATTTTGTTTAAAGTTTTTGTCTCTGCTTTTTTAACTATTCCAGTTAGAATAGTTTTAGATGTCTGGTGGACCCAAAAAACTTTTGCAAATTATTGTATTTCTTATGCCAGGCTTCCTTAAAAATCTTGGATTGACAGTCTGATCCAAGCCCCACGCTTGTAAATGTAAAATAATAATAATCTGAATATATAAGTAATAATAATAAAATAATAATAATAATAATAATAATAATAATAATAATAATAATAATAATAATAATAATAATAATAATTAAGAGGTTGACTCGCCGACTCTCATGCGAGAGGACCGCTGGTTCAATTCCTCCTCGATCCTTAGCTACAGTATTTTGATCTTGAAGTTTTTTTAAACTTCCTGGTGGACAAGATTTAAACTCGCTTGCGAAACACGTATTTTTGGCAAGGTGGTTTGAGATTTTAGCCGGCCACTTTAAAGTCTCGACTTTCCTGTAGTCCCCCGTGTTACCCTCTGTGAAGGGGATAAAGCACGTTAAAAAGAAAATCCAGTTTAATTTGTATAAAATATAAATAAATATAAAATAATAATAATAATAATAATAATAATAATAAAATAATAAAATAATAACTTAATAATAATAATAATAAATAATAATAATAATGAATAATTAATAATTAATCAATGAAATAAAGTTTATGTTATTAGTCGGAAATGAGGACATATGTTGTAGGTCCATACCATCTTAGGTCAAAGTGGCTGTTTCCTATATATGAATATAAAATATGTTAGCCCAGGGGACTAAATTAAGGTTTCCAATTTGCAGATGATAATACAAAATTGGCTACCTCAGTAAGGAAATAATGATTGATGTATAAAGATTAAAAGATAAGGAGGAGCTGTAATCGTTGAAGGGATGAGCAGGTCATTCCGTTCTTTCAACTAAATCTCTCTCGCTCATTAATCCATGCTGGTCTTCGACTATGCAGTTGTTAACACAGAGCCAGTCAGGCGTAGAGCGACAGGGACGATCAGCGTGGAAAAATTCTCGCTTCTCCCTACACTCGTCGCTGCATTTCATTCAGCTAGAAATCGTTGCAGGGATACTCTTGGACGGAGCAAAGCGGGCTTCATCAAACGAAAGTGCTCTAACTCCTTCATTCTCCTACTCTGAAAAGAAAGATCTTTTCTGGGCCTCTTCTCAGAAACATCTCTAGCAACTTCTGTAAATCTGCGTTTCCTCCTCTTATTCGATCTGTTTCTGTTGCAACTTCTCCAACTGAAAAAGGCCAACACTTTGGCAATCCTATTTCTCTAACTCAACCTCTGTTTCATTACCTCCTATCCTTCTACCTCTAGGGTTGCTGAGGACTCTATTGCCTGTGATCTACATTTGATTCGGGTGCTTGGGCCCCTGAAAGCTCTATTGATACGGTTGAGGAAGGGCGGGTGGCCTCCGATGGCATCCTCCCCGCAGTTATGAGAATTGTGCTTTCCTGTGCTAATCCCCTTCCCTCGTTCAACGTATAATGCACTAGTCTCAATACTAAGCACTTTTCTTCAGGTTGGAACTCGCAGATGTCCAAAACTTCTCCGAAAATAAGGAAGCCGCTCTGATAATTTCTAACTATCACCCTATAGTTCTCACTTGTATATCTATGTCTTAAGATCGTTTTAAACCGCTCTCTCAAACTCTCCACTTCCTTAGATCCACTAGGAAACAAATTCCGATCGCCCAGTACGCCCTTTCGGAACCGCGCCTGCCGAAACACTCACCCGACTGAAGAAGAAATTCGTCAAAAGGTCTACTGACGATATACTTTGCCTACTCTAATACCGTTTGCATGCTTTTTTCGTTCTTAGAAACTAACGGCGCGCGGGACTTGCTGAATGTTCGCTTGATACAGTATCTCTAGAAGCATTTGACCGGGGTTATGTGCATGCTTGTCACTGCCTCCAAGCTCCCCTCCTTCGGTTCCTCCTTCTCTTGTACTTAGGGTTCTAGTTTCTTTCAAATCGTTCAATGTCGACTATTGTTGATGGGGCTACTCTCTTCTTTTTCTGTCAATAGTGGTCCTCAGGTTCTGTCTTATCTCCTTACTTTATTCTTACTTTAATGATCTTCTCACCTGACATCTAACTCTATCCACTCATATTCCGATGACTCGACCCTTCATTTTTCAACTCATATCAATTCTGCTCCTTCTTTTTACTTCTAGAATTGCTTCCCGTCTTAATTTTCCCGATTCTATTCTCGCTTATTTGGAATAGAATTTCCGGGATGGGTCGTCTCAACCTTGTGAAATTCAATTTTCCTTCTTCATAACACCTTCTATCTTTCCTATATCTCTCGACGGCTTCTCTCGTCTCTCCTTTTGACACATATTATATTAAACACTCTCCTTGGCTCTACTTATAACGATAATAAACAATGTCTTGGAAACCTCAACATCACAACCGGTTGCTTAGGGTGGGCCTTATAGGGAAACTGGATAACAGTCTTCTGTATAGACCTAGCTTAGACTCTTTTTTCCCGCTCTAGTCTGTCAGTAGCTCCAGGCTATACAAGGGCTCATCCGACCATGTATGGAGTACTGCTCATATCTGGGAGGGAGGGGGGGGTGGGCCCCCCTTTTCTTGCTGGTTTACCCAGCTTTGGTTCCTATTGGACGAAGCGGAATCCCAGTCAAAGGGCTCAAAAGGATTGAACTTATAAACTTTTCCTGGTGATATACTGTTCCGAGGTCTACTGACCTCCGACGAACGCCTTATTCATCATATCCTAATCCAGGGTGACCGCCCAGCGGAGCAGGTTGCCCCCAGCCAAAACGTATTCATCAATCGCCCGTGAACCACCACCTGGTAGGTACCCTCAGTTGGCAGAAGTCTGCTCTGCATGTATCATGCCAGCGATTGAGTTTATAGTTACATGGTTAATCCAGGCAAGTTCGCGGATTGACTGGCTTCCTTCGTTTCCCCACTCCACCTCTTTTCTGTAGAATTCTGCTTTCAATCTTTCGGTATTTCCTCGTCTGAATAATTTTCCTTACTTTTTAAAGTCTGCGTCATGTTGCTTCATATGGCGTTTCTCGAAATTTGTCTGACCTAATCGATGTTTTCGACGGAGGGATGACTTTTAACGCGGATATCTGACCATCCCCTCTTGAATATGGGCCTACGCGTGGAGTGGGTGGGTGACAACTATAAAGAAATAAAAAATCCCTTGGGGGGGCAGATATGTGGCAAATGAACTAATAACTCCTACTCACCCCATCCATAACATCATTCAGATTATCCCAGAAAATCGCACTCATCAACATTACCCTCAATCGACATATGTTCCCAAACCACACATAAATTTTGACCTTTTGCGAACTTCTAATAATTTAACCTGTCTAGATAATTCTGAGTACTCTCACACACAAAATCAAACCACTAGGTTTTCCACACCATAGAATATATCCATTGGGAATTGTAATAATCCGCTTTCTAATCCCCACCTAAGCATTTCCTTTGCCCAACACACAACACAAAAACACACTTTCCAATCGAGACCAAACACCCAATTTTTTCACCCGTTTTACTTTTGCCCACCTTTGCGATTCTCGCCAAAAAGCACCACTAAGAAAGATCAAAGCACAACCTCCAAATTTTGTCTGCTTTCTAAATTACATCCATCACCTCGTCTTCTCCTTCTCGCGTCCCTCAACATTTTATTCCTAGACATCCAGTTTACCCATACGGGGATTTATAGAATTTCGCCACGCAACGATAGAGGCACCGCTTAGGGCGGATATCGACCATCTCCGGAGCTGCACTAGAACCTCCTCCTCCCGAGGAAAGAAAAAAGATCAAGAGTAGTTAACTCGTGAGGCCAGACCAACACCCCCTTAACTACTGACCATCCGATCCGGCTCCACTGAGGCGGCACGGGACCTTCTACTCGACATACGCCAGACATACGATGAATCGGTAATCTGATGGAATTGAGAACGGCTGACAAATTCTCTTTTCCTGTCTCTCATAAATGTGGCACGGGATTGATTAAGGTTAGATGATAGACGGTACTGGTTGCAAGATCGTTTCTAGAGAGAGGGGGTAGATATAAGTGATGTGTATCATGAATATGTGGGATTAAAATGCGTGGTGTCTCCCAAATGATGTAGAGAATCCATATTGCCCCATGTGAGGTGTCGGATTTTTGTGAACTCTCAGATCAAACAAGCGACGAACACCAGGTAGGTCTCTCTAACCTGGACATGACATACATACTAAGTAAAACTGGGGGGGGGCGCACTAGTGTTATGTCGGTGAGTATTATATAATATAATAACTAATATATATATATAAATGGTAGGAATAATCGATCTATAGTTTAGTACATATCTGATATCAGAATATAATGTTTATATACATTATTTGTAATATTATTATTATGTGATTATTATTCATTATTATATTATTATTGTTCATTTAATTATTATTATTTATTATTATTCGATTCTTATTTACCACTTATATTATTGAGAGATATCATTTATGATTATGTATTACTTATTATTATATTATTTATTATTATATCTATTATTTCCCTATAGTCAATCCTCAACTTTTCTCATACTGATGTTTGCTACAATGGCGCGATTATTGATGATACAAGTTCTTAAATTTTATTTTGTTTCAATAATCGTCAATAATAAATCTCTCTCGGTGACAAGAGAATTGACGATGACAATGGACGATGAGAAAAACACATATTCCGATTTTGCCCGACGACGAGACTATTAATCGTCCATGTATATATATATATATAATATATATATATATATAATAGCTTATATTATATATATATATATATTATATAGTATATATATATATATATATTAATATATATAATATATATAATATATATAAATATATAATAGAATATATATATATATTATATAATATATTTGATATATATTATTACGTTGGGCGTAATAAAAGATGAAGAAGGTTTTAGGGTGCAGAGATCTTAGTATTAACAGAACAAATACATAAATTAATATAATAATAATATTAACAATAATATAATAATAAATAATAATAATAATAATAATAATAATAATAATAATAAAATACATAATAATATCATATGGTGTACTAATATGGGCGAAATGTAAGAGTTAGGCATAAAAACACCCGTTTCTCTCTTGAATCTGATTGGCATTTTCTATCAAGGAGACTCATAATTTAATTAATAATTTTTTGCAAACGTAGGTTCTCTTATATAACCAATAATATATAAAAAAGTTACTTAAATTTAAATAAAATGTAATGCATAATAAATAGTATCAATCACTGATAATTTTTCACTAAATATAAAAATGCCGCAGAACACGAAATTATTTACTAGCACGGAAAGAAATGTGAGACACGAAAACTAGGCTTTGAAAATAATACACAATTATCACACCTTGTTAACATTCGATGGAATATGTGATACCGAAGATTTTAAGATCACAAAACACAAGTCAAAATATTCAGTGGTGCTCACTACACAAGTTGTAAAGTGTCTTTGCAAATTATCGTTGATTACACAAGTAGTTTGGTAGTTTAAAGGAGATAATCACAAATCTGTTTGAGTGGAAAATGGCGAAGTCGAAGGAGTAGAAAACGGGATTTTTGGTCACGTGAGCAGTCCCGGTCCGTAATATTCAATTGAAAAGAAGAAGAACGGAAGTAATATGGCTCCTATCGAACAGCGGAGCGTCTAGAGGAATCAAGGGTGATCGGACAACTGGACGTAGTGTTCGTCCCATAACGCGATGTTGAACGAGCCTTGTTGACAAGAATGGTTCAAGGTTTGAGTTTCGAATAATAGGTTCCGGAGTCGTGAGGGAGGAATCGATGTATTGGAGCAGGAAGGCGGAGGTAAATGGTGTCGCATATAGCAGAGGCGGAGATATCGTTTGAGCGTGGGGCCTGAACAGTAGGCTTGGCGTAAGGCAGTGACAGATACTGAGGAGGTTAGGCCAAGGTTTCAGGGAGAACAAGTTTATGTAAAAGGGCAAAATGGCATAAGGTTGTATTATCTTGCGAAGTAGAGGTAGAGGGAACAGGTGCAGGAAGTGGAGAAAGAGTGGTGGAAGAAGCGGGTATCTGTCGATATATAAAGCCGGTTTGATCCTACATCCACGGAGATATTCTTCCCACTTTGCTCCCCTTCGTGTAAGGTGAAAAGTACTTCGCTGGTGCTTTTAATAGAGAAAGGGTTCCGTCATAGCGGGCTGTAACGGAGACTACGGTGTGGAAATTCGTATTGCGAATGATAATACATAAGAGCATGTTCCAAATCCGCAGGCATGTAGTTGGACGGAGGGGGATTGACGTGCAAAGAACTGGTTTTCCTTACTGCCTCGTACACTGTACGAAGCGGCCAGGAAGTGTGTGGCTGTTCCGTAGTTTTTGGAGAAGCGAAGGTTAAACTCCACCAGGTATTCGGATGGTGGAACCGTAAACGAGCTCAGCAGTCCGAGCATTTTAGGTCTTCTTTGTACGAAGTTCTGATACCGAGGAGGACAAGAGAAGAGTTGTCGAAACAATGTGTACCGGTGTCCATGGCCATAGAGAAAGCTTTAGCTGCCGGTTGATATCGTGTCACCCAAACTGCCCTGAGGCTTGCGCGATGATACGCGCAAGAGCGAAGACGCTTAGAGCCGATTAAAGTCATAAGGTCCTTCCAGAGGTTAAGACTCAAAACTGCCTACCCCTGGTCTGTGGACACGGGTATCGAAGGTACGTATGTGCCAAACCTGGCGTATCCAGTCTGTAGCAAAAATGCTGCTGAGTAATTGTCTCGCTGAAGTATCTCGCAATTGAATACTTTCTGCCCATCGAGTATAATCGGTCTATGCAAGTTAAAGATATGTGTTGAAACCATTGAGGGTGGTAAAGCCCGACTATATCAAACGTTGCACCTGGTCAAAAACGTCACCAGGGGAATAAGATTGCCCTGAAAGACCGGTGCGACAGTGTGCCTGTGCACTTTTGGAATTTCAGTTTGAGACACTGCGTTGTTACCAGCTGTTTGAACATCCTTAGTAGGACGGTCAGACGAAATGGTTTCTATATTAACCTTCACTACCTTTTACCCCGGGCTGCGACACTCGTGAATGTGCTGAAAACCTTCTGCGCATGGGGTTGTACCTTACTGGACGAGGATATGTGACGGAAGAGACGTCGCATAACAAAGGCGGAAAACCAAAAAATTTCTACAGTTTGAATGTCGTAAGAAGAAACACTAGGAAAAACATCTCTTCGAGTTGCTGCAGACGAGCCATTTCGACGAAATCGATGTCAGGTAAAGGAGAGATTGCGTTAATTCGGATAGTATAAGCATCGCAGGAAATATTGTCTTTCCTTTAGTATATGGCGGATATCAGTGGTGAATTGTGTTCGCAATAAATTCAAGTGCGGGCTTTCACGAGGGAACTGTTAAAGCTGTGGAAGCTGTTAAACTGGCCGTCATGCGCTGATGCGGGTAATATGATCAGTTAACGACATTGGAGATTCCCGACCTTCTTATGGAAAATAGCGGAAGTTTCTTAATAGCTATAGTAATGCTAGAAGTTCTCTATCAAAGCGCTGTACCTTGTTTCAGGCGCTGGAACTTTTTAAAAGAAAGCCTAATGGACGCCATCCTTATCAACTAAACTGTTTGCAGCACGCTCCAGCTGCGAAATCTTAGCATCAGTGTTGATCCTATCGGAGGCGGTGCAGATGGGAAATATTAAAGTAACACGGAAAAAAAGCAAGGGCTTTCTTTGATGGCGGGTTTGAAGGCATTAGGTTGCTTCCGTCGTTCAACTACAGTTGACAGAAAGAAGCACCGATCCTTTACCTGAGATGCTTAAGAAGATGCGTTGAAGCAGAAGGAGAATTTTAGCAGCAGACGGAATGAAGCGATGGTAAAAATTTACCATTGCCTAAGAAACGACGAAGTTGACGCTGTTTGACGGGTTTCGGAAAGTCACGAATGGCTGCCACACGATCCTCAAGAGGACGTATACTTTCGGCAGAGATTGTATGTCCGAGAAAGGTTAGGGATGAAACTCCGAATTCACATTTGGAAGAGTTGACACATAGACCAAATTCGCTTAGTCTGGAAAAAACTTGCCTGAGATGTGAAGTGTGTTCTTCTGGAGAGGCACTGGCAATCAATAAGTCGTCTATGTAGGCGAAGACGAAGGGTTAAACCGCGGTTTAAAAGGACTGAAATCTTAGAGACCGTTTGTGAAAAGAATTGACGTTGCATTTCTTAACCGAAAGCGTTCCGAGAAGATTCGCAAAGACCGAAGGGATGTGATTATGGGCCAGTCTTATGAGTGTCGTTCAGGATCACGGGAATTCGTGAAAAAAAAATGCAGAATCAGGTCGATCTTTTTGAAGATAGTACAACCGAGCAGGGTTGGGATGTGAATCCTGGTAAATGAGGGTACATTACGACCGGGGCCGGTGATTTGCATTTAGGCCAGCGGATAGTCGCCGGTTCGGAGCGTAATCTCATTGGTTTGTAGTTGTACCATGTTGCAAGGAGAGCAGTAATGCGGACTTTTTGAAGGTCGGATGATGCCCTTCGTCTAAGGCTAGGAGATTCAAACTTCTAGCCTTTGCTGCTGTTGAGTATCCGGTCTGCAAGACGTCGATAGATCCGTGCAAGAGAATGAGGTCTGCCGGAAGTTTCATTGTGCGGGTATGAAGCAACATTGTGGTTTCAGAGGGGAAACTTGGAGACTGGAGAAAGAAGCTCAGGAAAATCGGTAATTAATAATGATTCAAAAATATTATTAGATGGAGAAAGATGTATGCCACTGATGGATGCGGATGCACGGATACAAGCGGATGAGAAATGAGTCTCAAAATCAATAATGCGGTTGTGATTCCATGTCAACAAGAAGGTTGAAGTGGGACAGAAAGTCGGCACCTATTCATGGTACAGTTGGAACGTCGCGCTATCGGTTTGTCGAAGTCCCATATAAAGGTCACGACGGAACGAGGAGTGCTTTTAAATGGAGTCTTCGTTGGTACGCAAATAAGTTATTGATAGTGGTGCCAGTTTGGCAGCGGCGTAAAAAGCCCCGATGCTTTGGAGCGATTGGTTTCCCCAGGATGGAACGTGGTACAGCTGAGATTGAGCTCCCAGAATCTACGAGGTAAGATAGTTTGGTGGAGGGATCGTAAACACAAAGTAAGTTTGACGCTTTTGAAACCACCCCGAGCGTATTTACGGATCAGTGCTGGTGTTTGGGAGTTTAAATTTCCCGAAAGTACAAGCTGTAATACATGACCGTGTTTGGTCTGCCAGAACGTTGATGATGTTTCTAGCAAAATACCTGCTGGTTATGTGACGGAAACTGAACCAAGGCCTGAGAAGTAACTGGCCGGAGAAGAGGCGAACTGACGCGAAGGAGTAGGTGAACGACGATTATGAACGGTCACGTTGCATAGTTTGTGAGAGCGAGAGATATGACCGAATTGTAAGCAGATATAAGTTTATTGAAGCATTGGGGAGGCCTGGGGGGTAATGATAGAGATTGTAATAAGATGATGTGGAGGACTGAGGATAGATACTGTTGAGGTTAGGATACTTGTTGTTGAGATTAAGGAGGTTGTGTGAGGATAAGAGCGGAGCGAAAGGAAACCATGGTTCGCCGTTTCCCAATGCACGCATTCTATTAAGTTAGATCCAATGATAGTGTTCTGTAACATCTTGAAGTTGTGGACACCAATATAAGCATTTTCAGTGGGCGGTGGTTGGCGAATTGCATTGACAGACTCACTCACATGCGAAAGTGACGCTGGTGTTAGGTTAGTATTGCTGATGGACTCCGAGATATGCGAAACTTGTGAAGGTATGTCTGCAGTCGTAAGAGGTTTCGCTTTGCAAACCCTATCGGCAAAAGTAGCTAGTTCTTGCAGTGAACAATTGGGATCGACAGTTGGCCAAAGCGCACGTTGCATCTCTGTGACGAGTTTCATGTAGCGAAAAGATGGAGTACAATATGTATTAAGTTTTACGACCGGAGGGCCGCGTCGAGCAGATTTGCAGGGCATGTTCAGCATAATAGAACTGACGGTAGGAATTCACCAAGAGAGCCGCCAGTTAGAAGTTTTTTTACTTTTTCAGCATCTGTTTCTCCTAGACGGTTTAGGAGTTCTGTCTTAAGTTGGGTATAAGGTTGATTGTGAGAATGCAATGAAGGAAATGTCCTTTCGAGCGCTTGCAAAACGGAAACAGGTAATATATGTTAAGAGTGCCCCTAAAGCGGCAAAGGTTCGTTGGTGACTCGGCAGCTGAGCTTCAAGTAGCGTAAATGTCAGTTCTAATCATTATTTACGAACTTACCAGTATATCGAAAGGAACCCCCCCCCCCCCCAAACCACGCACTATACCCTGTCTGAAGCAGGCTGTTGCGATATCACATTGATGTTGTCGGTGTTCCTCTTCGCAGCACAGGATGGAATAATAAAAACGTAAGAATAAAAAAAGAAAATAAAAATACTAAGATAAAATATTTTGAAGAAATATGTACGAAAATAACAATATGAAACTTACATACTGGAATAATAAGCAACTGTATTGGAAAGAGAGAAAAAACGCGAATAATTTTATTACAAAATAGGTATACAAATTTGATAAAATAATGGTAAAGGAGGCCCGCTTTTACGGGCAAAATGGTTTAAAAATAATAATGAACAATTGAAAATCGGACCAGGAATTCGTCCTGTTATTTTTTTTTTAAATTCTATCGGAAAAAAGATTAATTTTTTAATTTTATGGAAAATCAATCTTGTCTCGCTCGGTATGTGGATCGCGCGTGTATCCTGTGAGAACGGAGAGGAGAGGGTTTTCCAAGTAATGTGTAAACAATGCTGGGATACTCTGTGAACGACGTCAGCACTCACTCCAGTCACCACTATACGTTGGGCGTAACTTGGAGAAGAAGAAAACAACGTTCGGGTCCCAGAATCTTATAACAGAACAATATAACATAATATATAATGAAAACAATAAACAATAATAATAATAATAATAATAGAAATAATAAATATATAATAATAATAATAATAATAATAATAGATAATAATAATAATTAATAATATGGTTTACAATTATTGAAATGTAAGAGTTACGCATAAAAATCCGTTCTCTCTTAATTATTGGCATTTTCTATTCAAGGGGAGATATTATATTTAATTAATAATTTTTACGTAGTTTCTCTTAATTAAACCCATATATATAAAAAAGTACTTTAAATTAAATAAAAATGTAATGCAGTAATAAACTACTATTCAATCACTTGATAATTTTCACTAAATATAAAAATTGCCCGCAGAAACGGAAATATTTACTAGCAGGAAAGAAAATGGTGAGACACGAAAGAACCTAGTGACTTTGAAAATAATTACACAATTATCACATCCTTGAACATTCGATGGAATATTGTGATACGCGAAGATTTTAAGATCACAAACACAAGTCAAAGATTATTCAGTGGTGGCTCCACTACACAAGTTTGGTAAAGTTGTCTTTGCAAAATTATCGTTGGATTACACAAGTAGTTTGGTTAGTTAAGGGAGGATAATCCACAAATCTGTTTTTGAGTGGAAAATGAGCGAAGCGAAGGAAGTAGAAAGAAACGGGATTTTGTTCACCGTTGGAGCAGCGGTTCCGTAATATTCAAATGAAAGAAGAAGAAGAAGAAGGGTAATAATATATATATATATATTATATATATATATAC